>PVHY01025169.1:0-18722 GCA_004024945.1 Uropsilus gracilis | reverse complement strand
TGGTAAAGGTGATCAGTGAAAATGCTAATGAAGAGTGTGTAGCCTGCTTTGTAGAGAGAAGCAGGCAGATAGCTGTATCCAGTTAAGGTTAAAGGTAATTGCAAAGGAACTGCTTGTAGCCTGCTTCTGAGAGAGAAGCAAGCAGATAGCTGTATCCAGTTAAGTAAAGACAGAAAGTCTTCATTTTACCCACTTTCACTTCTTCTACAGTTTTGTTTCTTCTAGTTTTTCAAAGTTTACAATATTCTTGCTGGCAATTGTCGGTTCAGGTTTTCTGTCACTTCCTGATTCATGCTTGGATGCTGTGCTCTAAGATGACTCCATTTCTTCCAGCTTTTACAGTTCCTTGCATGCAAATACTCGCAGCCCACAGCATGATCTAGAGGCAACTTCACCTCATTCACTGCTGATTCTCTTTTTCAGTATTCTCTAAAGTATTCAGTTTCTAGGCAAGAGTGCAGGTTTTCATCAAAATCACCAACTTTGTTACCTCTGTCATCTGAACTGCGTATTCACCTGTGCTGCAAGATTTCTGTTCCCACTACCACCGCTCCTTGCTGGCACCGTCCATCTGCAGGTTTGGAGGGTGTGAGTCAGGTGCTCATGTCAGCCCATCCTGGTTCTGAGCTGCCGTCTTAATGGCTATGTGCTCCCCTCTGTGTGGTGTCTGCTGTGTCCACAGGTGCTGCGAGCCATGGCTGTGTTTTCTCTGTTCTGGGTTTAGCAGCTTCTCATTTCCTCTCTCCAGGGACCCAGTGACCGTTGAGTGGCATTTTCTACAGTCCCCATATTTGAGGATTATTTGAGCTTTCTCTTTGGGGTTCATTTCTTGTTTGGTGCCTCTGTGATCAGAGAAGAGAACTTTGTATCCTCATGAATACACAGATTCTTATTGCCTAGTTATGTCTGTGGAAGAGAAGACTCTGACATTTGAATCTGCTGCACAGGTTACAGGTTCAACTTCTACAAATGTGCCCTCCACACCCAGCCCAGCACTGAGGCCAGCAGCCCCCTCCTGTCCATGGGGTCCCTCCCCACCACACCCAAACATGCTCCCCCTCTGGGGCCTCCGCTCTGCCATCAGGTCATTGTCCATGGTTAGCTTGGCTGCCGGATGTTCTCTCATGTGTCTCTTGGAGAGAGATGTCACTTCTTGCACCCAGAAGATGCAAAGTGATCAGAGACGATAACAAATATTTCAACCATCAGGACTTTATTGACACTTTTGATTTATGATGATTTTGGAGGAAAACCAGGTTTGCATCTTTGTGTCTGTTCCACAGGTTATAAGTTCAAAATGGCTGAAGTGTGTCCTCTCACCCCTGCCTCCCAGCAGAGCCATATTCAGCCCACCATCCCTTGGACTCCCTCACTCCTCTGTGGTGACCTAGTTCGCTGGTCAGAAGTCAGGCATTTGTCTTTGGTTTGGTTCGGTCTGAAGCTCGACTCTGATTCTCTAAATTCCGCATGTAAGTGACACCATCCTGCGTTTATCAGTCTCCCCCTATTTTGTGTCATTTACCACCATCCTCTCCAGTTCCATTGGTGTTGTTGCAAATTGCAGGCATCCTTCCTTTGTCATCACTGAGTAATGAGCCATTGTATAAACATGCCTTATTTTTATGAATCCTGCATGTCTCTTTGGGCATGTGGCATGCTTCCACAACTACCTATTAAAATGAGGTTGTGTGCAACATAGGGGAAGAAAAGGTTCAACACTCTGATATGTTTGCAAAGTGTTTTCTGAGACAATAGACACAAAATAAATGTAAACAAGCAAGACAAATAGACTAAAAACGTTTCTACAAAGTGAATGACACTTTCAGTAAAAGAAAAAGATTCTACTGAAGGGGACAAATACCTGAGATAATGCACATGACAAGGGTTTAGTATCCAAATTCAGAAACATAATAGTGCACCTGAGAAGCATCGGGACCTGACTGTGTGACAAAAGAGTAATATGTGCCAGCATTCACCCAGCTCCTCCAGCTGCTAAAAATGTCCATTTACAATGGTATAACCTCAGAATCCTCAGGAACCACCCCTGGCTCCTTCTCCACAGACACCAGCCCAGAGCTGAAAGAGACATGCAAATAGGGCCGCCCCCCTGCTCATGAAAACCATCCAGCTTGACCTTCTGCACAGGAGCCCAGCCCGCATCCAGGTGTCCACGTGGGGTCAGCATTGAATGCAGACACTCGCTATGGAGCCTGGGCTGACCTGGCTGTTCCTCATGGCTCCTCTGGGAGGTAATTTCTGGGAACAGGAGACCCTGAGGACGGGAGGGAAGAGGAGGGGGAGAAGCCATGGACATGAGCCAGGGTCCTGACAGGCTGTGTCTGTGTTTGCAGGTGTCCAGTGTGTGGAGCAGTTGGTGCACAAGCCCTGCAGGGACAGGGACTGGGCTGGGGACTCCAAGGGCCAGCAGGGGGCGCTGGGACACAGTTGCTCCTCAGGACACCAGGGGCTCAGGAAACACCTGGAGGCTGGGATTTCCTGACTGACAATTAGGGGTTATTCCTGAGGCAGGAGAGACTCTGAGGGTGTGAGCAGAGCTGAGCGGGGACAGTGATGGGTGATAGGGTGTACTTTGGTTTTCAACATAAACCGGCTAAAAGAGTCAGTAGATGAGGAATGGAGAAAAATATTAGAGAAAATCCAAAACCCACTTGGGATGAAATAGCTCCCAGTAAAGTGAGAACACACAAGATGATTTACCTTGGGAAATAAAACTATGAACAAGAGCAGCAAGAACCCCACTGAATCCTGACAAATCAGAGACCCTCCACCCTGAACAGGAGGACTCTGGTACCTGCTCACCTTCAATTTGAAAGGGCGATGACGTCTGAGCTAACATGAGTAAACTACAGAAGGAAAGAGCACAGAGACTGGAACACAGACATCAAACTCCTGTTCACATATAGCATAAATATCTGTAAAAAATACAAGATCAATAAAATACATTATGTAATAATAAATGCTTAGAGCAAGGCTATTTCCAAGAGTAATTTATGAGACATATGTTCAAAAGTGAGCTACTTCCCTACATTAATTCAAGAGACATGCAAAGTTTATATGAAAATAAAAGTAATACTCTTTAAAACAACAAGCTCCAAATAACATACTTAGTATAAATCTGGCAACATTGTACGAGAGCTACATTAAAACTATTGGAAAATTTGAAACTAAATAAAAGAAAAAAAGCTTATAGAGTAGTGTCCCATACTCAAGGCTAGGAAGAGTAAATTCCACGTATGCAGGAGATTTTAGATTTAATACAGAGTTAGTAATCATCCACCTATTAGCTAGTGACTGTAGACAAACTACAGTCACTTTTTTTGCATGTGGAAAAAAGTTAATCTGGGCAAGTCAACAATTGTCAATAGTGATTTCAAAATTGACATCAACATACATGAAAAATTCAAAGGAAGGAAACACGGACAGGTAACAGAGGATAATAATTTGATTTCCTTCAGTGTGGACATGAACTTGAGGTGGCGCAACAAAAGAGGCAGAAGAAAGGAAAGGATTCTTTTCTAGATGAGTTAAAGAAAAACTGGCATTCTGCAAGGGCAAAATGATGAAAATAGGAATACAATATAAGGAATACAATATATGACACTTGTGAGGAAAGTTTGTTTTCACAAGTAAATACAGACTCTGAAAATTCACCAACAAGAAGCAATCCCCCAATTGAAAATGTGTCAAGTAGAAATTAAAAACCTGAACATAGACTAGAACATTTAGCAAAGGAGAGGGCAGGAGGCTGACCCAGGGGATGAAGGAGCAAGAAGGAATATGGTGAAGGGTCACTGGTGATATGGGGGCAGGAGAAATAAGGGACTACAACAATGTAAGAGAAAATGTGTCAAATAACGAGCCAAGTGCCCAAACAGCCCCCTCAGCACCCAGGAGACATGAGGGTTTGGAGCCTGCACTGGACTAGACTGATTTCTGGTTCCAGTAGTGGAAGTGAGGTCTTTAGGCTTCTCTGTGTCTATGATCATGGATTCTGCAAGGAGTGAGAGCTTCACTGTTGCTTCTCAAACCTGGGTTCCTCTGGCATCTCCTCTCCCAGTCTGATGCTGAGCAGGAAGGAGCAGGTGGCGTCCTTGTCAGGGCCTGACCTTGAGAAGTTTCAGTCTATCACCCAGAGTGGGATGCTCCTGCAGGTGTGAGCACATGGCCTGTGTCATGCTGAGGTGTGTCACTCCAGCATCATCTCACTGTGAACTTCTATCATGAGTGGATGTGAATCTTGTCAATATCCTTCCCTGTAGCTGTGGATCTGATCCTGTGGTTCTGTCTTTCCCCTGTTGAAATGGTGATTCCATGGATGACTCGTCTGCGTTCATCCATCCTGTGTTCATGGAATAAATACATGTGATCCTGAAGTGTGCTCCCCTCCATGTGTTGTTAACAACATCTGGTAATCTGTTGTTGATTATAGATTCATCCCTATTTACCAGGATATCGGTCTGTGGTTTTCCCTCCTATGTGATGCCTTGTCTCCTTTACTGTCAGGATCATGTTGGCCTCTTATAATATGTTGGGCAGCTCGCACTCTTCCTCAGTTTCTGGACCCAATAGAGATGGACAGAGTCAGAGATCCTTTGCAGTTTGGTTGAAATTGCTTGTAGACCAGCAGGCCTGGTGCTTTGTATGAATTTGCTCACTTTTAAATGTCCGTGCCTGCAACTGTTCTCTTCTGACTTTCAATTATAAGTGGGACAGCAATGAACATAGGGGAAAGGATATATCATATCACCACATTGACGTGATAATTGAACTTATCAGTAATAACATCATGGACGCCCTCCACGCCCACGAGAAGCAAAGTAAATATAAACAGATGGAGTTACATCAAGCAACGCACTAAGTAGAATGGAAGTCACTAGCACTCAAGTGAGAGGATACACTCTGTATTGGGAAAAAAAAATATTGTCTATCCCATCTGACAAAGAGCTGAACCCACAACATATGAACAACTGGAGTAAGAGGA
The DNA here is from genome assembly GCA_004024945.1 of Uropsilus gracilis. Lineage (NCBI taxonomy): Eukaryota > Metazoa > Chordata > Mammalia > Eulipotyphla > Talpidae > Uropsilus > Uropsilus gracilis. The sequence continues at coordinate 13,720 of PVHY01025169.1, read as the reverse complement.
AGACTCAATAGTGCATTGCTCAGCACACACATAAGTGCTGTTCACCATAGATCTGCCCCACAATGAAGCTCAACCCTCACCCAGATCTGCCCCACAATGAAGACACAAGTTCACACAGCTATTGTATCCCCAGAGTTCCGAGGACAGTTCCTTGGGCTGCCCAGAGCTGCTCTATAGCAGGAGACATGCAAATAGAGCCGTCCCTATGCTCGTGAAAACCAGCCAGCCTGACCCTGCAGCTCTGCACAGGAGCCCAGCCTGCATCCAGGTGTCCACTTGGGTCATAACTGAATGCGGACACTCACCATGGAGCCTGGGTTGTGCTGGTTGCTCCTCCTGGCTCTTCTGGAAGGTAATTCCTGGGGAACAGGAGACCCTGAGGAAGGAAGCAGATGGGAGGGGAAGAAACCGTGGATGTGAACCAGGGTCCTGATGGGCTGTGTCTGTGTTTGCAGGTGTCCAGTGTGCAGAGCAGCTGGTGGAGTCTGGGGGAGACTTGGTGCAGCCTGGGGGTCTCTGAGACTCTCCTACGCAGCCTCTGGATTCATTGTCAGCAGCTACTGGATGGGCTCTGTCTGCCAGGCTCCAAAGAAGGGCCTGTAGTGGGTGGCATTCGTTAGACATGATGGTGGTAGCACAAACTAGGTGGATGCAGACTCCATCAAGGGCCAATTCACCATCTCCAGAGACAACTCCAAGAACTCACTGTATCTGCAGATGAGCAGCCTGAGAGCCGAGGACACGGCCGTGTATTGCTGTGCAAGAGGGACAAGCACAGTGAAGGGAGTGAGTGTGAGCCCAGACACAAACCCTGCTGAGGGCTGAGCTGAGGGGCAGGACCCCTGGGCACTGTCCAGGTCTCCAGTGACCCAGAGGCCTGGGAGGCACAGGAAGTTCAGGGCACAGAGCATAGCTCAGGAGCAGCTGCTGGGTCAGGGGTTTGCAGGGCTTCCTGTGGGGCTCCCTCTGCAAGCCCTCAGACTCCAGTCCCTGGTATGCACTGAGGGACTCCAGTCCCCACGCTCCACGTGAACCCCCACAGCAGCCTACTATGAGGCCTCAGCAGAGCGGGATCCTCTTCCACCTGCTCCAGGGTTCTGTGCAGTTTGTGCTCAACCAGACCCCAGGGCTCATCGTCCCCGTGGTCGGGGTCACATCCCTGTAATCCCGGTGCAGGGATGGGGTCATGGGCTGTAAGGAGAGTATGACCACAGGACAGCAGAGAAATCCAGCCCCTCGGGCACACGATGGAATAAACTGATAAATTTGGCAAATACTACAGGGCACAGGCCACTGTCACCTGGGAGCCCCCATATGAGCTCATTGCACTACTAACCTCCCAGACCCCAACGCTCTTCTGGAGATTCCAAAATAAGCATAAGATCAGCACCCCAAAACCAGGGAAGCACCTCTGCTCCCCAGACCTGACCCAGCAGCACAGCATCCCTACCCCAGGCCAGCTCTGCCCAGCAGCTCGGGAGCAGGGTCTGCAGGCCAAGGGGGGAAACTCCCTGGACCAGGGGAGACCAGCCCACCCAGCGGGGAGTGGGACCCCGGGTCAGGGGTCAACGGCCAAACCTGCCCTCCTGCGTGAGCACCCTGGGGTCCGTGGGCTCCTTCCCGCCTTCCCAGCCAGGACGGCTGCAGCCTAGAATGGGCCAGTTCTGTGTCCAGCATCCTAAGGCTGCACGTCCAGTCAAAACCGGATGGGCCCAAGATGGGCAAGTGCATCCCTGGCCACGGCGTGTCAGCTCTGCCGCTGCGAGGCTGCCGGGGTGAGGGGCTGGACTCGGGCCCTGCTCCGATCCTGTCTCCTGCCTCCCTGTCTGCCCCTGTCTCCTCCCTGCCTGCGTCTTCCCGGGCTTCGCCAGGAAAGGCTTGTTACACACACTCGATGCGCCAAGGCTGTTCTTCTGTGGCATGAGCAGCAGTGGCCCTGCCTGGATGGGGATGGTGCCCAGAGAAGGAGCCAGCAGAGTCCACACGGCTGTGAGGGACCCTCTGAGACCCCGGGAGGACTGAGGGGTGGCCAGGATGAGGAGGTGGCACTTGGTGTCCATCCTCCTGTCTCAGGTCACCTCCCCATGAAGGGCCAGAGGTGGACGGGACCTCAGTGCATGTGGGCAGGCCCTTTGCACCTCGGGCACCTCTGGGCAAACGTGTGCCCACAGGCGACAAGGCTGGGGTGGGGTTTCTACCTCTGCTAGGTCTGTGCTGGGATGGGAGCCGAGTCCAGTCTGTGGAGTGTGACCAGGACTCCATGAAGGTCTGAGGCCTCAGAGGAAATCCCAGGTGAATGACCTGTGCCCTAAGAGACACCAGGATGACCCCGGGCTCAGGGCTCCCCGGTGAGAACACAGAGAGCACCAACACCCACAGCCCAGGATGTCAGGCTATCGGCCCCGGAGGCCGGGGTTCCCCTGTGTCTTCCGTGCATGAGTCGGGCCTGTTGGACCTGAGCCCACAGCATGGCAGTGCCCAGGACAACCGCAGCAGCCCAGTGACTTTGCTCATGGACCTGGGGGATGGGTCACTGTGCAGCTCGGGAGATGGGGAGACGGGCAGGGACTCCACCCGTGAAGCAGCTGCATGTGGCCTGGGGGCTGCCTGGAGCCTGCACTCCAAGATAGTCAGAAGGGGGAAAAGTGTGGTGTGTGCAGCCCACACCCCAATAATCCCATGTGGCCAGTGAGGAACCTGATGCCTTTGGCATGTGAGGTACATTCCCCTGGGCTGAGAACAGCAGTTCCTCTGTGCACCCAGCTGTGCCTTCAGGGGCAGACAATATGGACTCACTGACCACCAGCAGGACACAGGTCACTTTGTATCTGATCTAGATCAGGCTTCCCCTCCCATAACTGCAGCAGCCAAGAGTTCAGGCCAGTTTCCTGCAGGTGGGAAGGCTGGTGGGGGACATACACTGTATTCCAGGGACAAATTGCAGGACCCTGCACAGGTCATGGGCTGGTGGCAGCCGACCTGATAGAGTGAGGAGACCACACGCAGTGCACGGCTATATAGCAGGAGACATGCAAATAGGGCCGGCCCCCTGCTCATGAAAACCAGCCAGCCAGACCCTGACCCTACAGCTCTGCACAGGTGCCCAGCCCGCATCCAGGTGTCCACTCGGGATCAGCACTTAACACAGACACTTGCCATGGAGCCTGGGCTGAACTGGCTGCTCCTCGTGGCTCTTCTGGGAGGTAATTCCTGGAAAACTGAAGAAACCAGGAAGGGAGAGTGTAGAAGGGGAGAAGCCGTGGATCTGAGCCAGAGTCCTGACAGGCTGTGTCTGTGTTTGCAGGTGTCCAGTGTGCGGAGCAGCTGGTGGAGTCTGGGGGAGACTTGGTGCAGCCTGGGGCGTCTCTGAGACTCTCCTGTGCAGCCTCTGGATTCACCATCAACAGCTACCACATACACTGGGTCCGCCAGGCTCCAGGGAAGGGGCTCCAGTGGGTGGCAGAGATTTATCCTACTGGTAGCACATACTACGCAGACTCTGTGAAGAGCCGATTCACCATCTCCAGAGACAACGCCAAGAGCACAGTGTATCTGCAGATGGGCAGCCTGAGAGCAGAGGACACGGCCGTTTATTACTGTGCGAAAGACACACAGTGAGGGGAGTGAGTGTGAGCCCAGACACAAACCCTGCAGGGAGAGGGCTGAGCTGGGGATGTCCAGGACCAGCAGGGGGCGCTGGGACACAGTTGCTCCTCAGGACACCAGGGGCTCAGGAAACACCTGGAGGCTGGGATCCCTTATTGACCTTTAAGGGTTATTTATGGGGAAGGAGAGACCCTGAGGTGTGACCAGAGCTGAGCAGGGACAGTGATGGGTGACCGTCTGAATCGTGTTTTCCACAGAAACAGGCTGAAGAACATTAAATTGATCATAACTTTGTTTTAGGGAAAAATCAGGGCTATTCATTAGTCACTTGTTAAATAGCTTCCAGTGAGTTAAGAACACGTAGGATTCTTCACCTTGATAAATAAAACCCAAAAACAACCACAGCGAGACCCTCACTGAATCCTGACAGACCAGACCCTCCACCAAGGGCAGGAGGAGCCTGGTCCCTGCTCACTGTCTCTCTCACCTTGTCTGACAGCTGAGCTTTGGCAACAAAACAGTCAAGGGAAAGAGTACACAGACTGGGACACAGAAATGAAAGCATCTCTGTCCACAGATGATACGAATGTGTACATAGCATAGGAGAGTTTTTCTCAAAATACTTCTTCACAACAACCATCACTTGTGAAAGTTCAGCTTTTAAGATTAATATAAAGTAGTAGATAAATTAGTTTGCATAAGATTAATTTCAAAGCCAATTACTTGTTTGTATACATTCACCAGTAAATTTAATATGAAGTTTATATGAAAATAAAAATAAGGTATTACTGCTTATATTAGAAAGTTCAAATGCAATACTTAAATGTAAATCTCACAGCATTGTATTAAATTTGTATTAATAAATCTTGGAAAGTCTGGTGTTAGAGAAATCAAAGTTTAATATATAGAGAGTATTCCATGTTCAAGTATAAGAAAACTGGATTTTGTGAAAATTTGAGTATTTCCTCAAGAGAATTGTGGGTTTAATGCAAAGCTAATTATCCCCAGCTCACCATCTGGTGGATGCAGACAGACTGACTCTAAAGCCTCAGGACAGGCAGGGATCCAGGTCAGCACAGCAGAAGGAGAACCTGGAGTCCTGGCCCTACCTCACCTCAGCTTCCTCCACAGCCACACAGGACACGTGGCTAAGACACAATTGGCTGATAGACCATAGGGACAGGCATGAATCTCAGGAACAGTCCCGATCACTGGAGTCAGCTCTTGTGTCTGAGGTGCAAATGTAGTTCGATGGGTCCCAGACAACTTGCTCAAGGCCAGTTGATGGGACTAGATGAGTACCTGCAGACACAGATGATCTGGGCAGACCAGCAGCTGCCACAGATTCAGTCAGAATGGAGCATTGGCAGAAACACAACCTGCAAAGGAAGGAAACACGGACAGTTAATCCAGGAGACAACTTTCATCTTCTTGAGTCTGGAGGGAACTTTGATGTGCAACAAAGAAGTTATGGTTCCAGGAACAGTTGTTTCTAGGCCCATTCAATAAAATCTGTAAATCGTGCAAGGGCAAATGTCATGAAAATAAAAACAAAGTAAAAGAGCAGAGATGATAATCTATTGTCACAAATAAACACAGATTCTGAAAATTCAAGAAAAAGAAATCACCCAATTAAAAATGTGCCAAGAAATAGTCAATCCTAAAAGCCTGACTGTGGACATGAAACATTCATCAAAGAACAGGGAGCAAGAGGGGTGAAACAACAGCGGGAAGAACACAAAGGAGTATGGTGATGGGTCAGTAGTGATATGGTGGCAGGAGAAAAAAGGAACTACAAGAATGTAAGGGAAAATGTGAAATATATTCCTAAATAATGAGTCAAGCGACTGAATAGCCCCTCAGCATCCAGAACACATGGAGGGTTTGGAGCCTGCTCTGGACTAGACTGATTTCCGGCTCCAGTCGTGTAAGTGGAGTCTTTAGGCTTCTCTGTGTCTATTATCGTGTCTGCTGCAAGGAGTGAGAGCTGCACTGTTGCCTCTCAAACCTGGGTTCCTCTGGCATCTCCTCTCCCAGCCTGAGGCTGAGCAGGATGGAGCAGGTAGGTCCAGGTCAGGTCCTAACTTGAGGAGAAGCTTCAGTCTCTGCCACAGAGGGGATGCTCCTCAAGGTGTGCACACATGGTTTGTGTCAAGCTGAGGTGTGTCACCTCCAACATCATCTCACTGAGAGTTTTTATCATGAGTGGACATGAATCCTGTCTCTTGCCTTCCCTGCAGGTGTGGGACAGATCCTGTGCCTCTGTCTTTCCCCTGCTGAAATGGTGACTTCCATGGATGACTCATCTGTGTTCATCCATCCTGTGTCCCTGGAATATGGACACATGGTCTTGATGTGTGCTCCCCTCCATGTGTTGTTAATTCTAATTGCTAAGATTCTGCTGAGGATTGTTAAATTGATATTTTATGTGTGATGCCTTTGTCTGCTTTAGTATCAGAATCGTATTGACCTTATAATATATGCTGGGCTACTCACCCTCCATCTCCTTTGTGGCAGGAACAGAGAAGCATGGTGTGAGCGAACGTTTGATGGTTTGATAGAACTCGTCAGGTAGACCAGCAAGCTTTGTGGTTTTGCTTTTTTGGACACTCTGATTACTTTTCCATTTACTTGTTTATGATTTTCCATTCAGATTTTCTATTTCTTGATCCACTCTTGGGTGCTTATGAACTTTTAATTATGGTCCAGTTTTTTTTTCTATCTCCTTCAATCTATTAACATACACATGCATAGAAGTCTTGTCTGATCCTCTGTATTTCCAACTGTCTATTGGAACCTATCCATTCATTTCTGATTACATTTACATATTACAGAGATGGGGACACAGGAAATGCCATCTCTGGTCTGTGCTTTGTCTGGGACATGACGGCAGGGCTGGGGCAGAAAAAGACGCCACCTCGGACACATGCAACCTTTGCTCAGGACAGCCAGTGGGTGAGACAAGAGGCCAACATGGCCTCAGCATCTCTTCCTTCTTCCCATGTGTAAATAAATCTTATTTTTGTTTTCCCCATAATCTTGGATTCTTTTGCAACTGGGCCCAGATGGAAGAATCCTGTCAGTGACCACTGTAAACATGAGCTACTCTCCTTGCTGAGTTTTGGTGCCTGTTTGCACCTGTTTTCAATTACAGTTCTAACCTCCCTCCCCCCAAAACAAGGCTCTTCCAGAAATGCTCAAATAAGGAAAAGGGACAGCACACCAAGTCCAGGGTAAACACCTCTGCTCCCCTGAAAGTCCTTATGCACCCATATGACCTCCCGTCACCATGGAGACCCCCATCAGGCTGCCTCCTTCCCAGGTCCCAAAGCCCATACTGAGCGACAACCCCTGGGCTGCCCCTGAGCCCTGAGTCTCCCCGTCCTTCTCAGGAGCTGGTCCCCAGACCCAACCCCAGCAGCACAGTGTCCCAACCCCAGGTTAGCTCTGCCCAGCAGCACATGAGCAGAGTCTGCAGGCCCAGGGGTGACCCTCCTTGGAGTTGGGGGAGCCCAGTTCACCCAGCGGGGCATGGGACCTCAGGTCAGGGGGCAAAGGCCAAATGTGTCCTCCAGTCATGAGGTCTCTGGGGTCCCTGGGCTCTTTCCCGCCTTCCCAGCCAGGACAGCTGTAGCATAGAATGGGTCAGTTCTGTGTCCAACGTCATGAGGATGCATGTCTAACCAATACCTGATGGACCTGAGCTGGGAAAGTGCCTCCCCAGCCAATGTGTCTGCTCTGCAACTGTGGGGCTGATGGGGGTGGGGCTGAGAACAGGGATCTGCACCTGAGTCGCTGCCCTAGTGGGGCCGGGGCACCCAGAGCTTCTGACTCAGGCCACGGCCTTAAGTCAGTCTATTCCTGCAGTGACAGGAGGAGAGAGGGACAGGGCAGTTAGCCCAGGGTCCCCCATGGACTCCTGGGGTGATTCCAAGGGCAAGGGCCCCGCAGTCCTGGCAGGAGACACGTCTGGGCCCAGGATGACCTGTGAGGACATGGCCAGTTCCAAGCTCCCCGTTCCCAGGGGCCTGACCGCCCACTCACAAGAGCCATCTTGCCGCCCAACACGGAGTACCTGGCCATAAGGTGAGTACTGGGGGTGTCTAGAACCCATGCCCCTTGGAACGTCCTGGCCACCATGTCCTCCTCTGAACACTGGCAGCACGCCTGGTCCTGCAGGTCAGTTTTGGGCCGTGGACTCCAGCTCATGATGGACGCAGGGACGCAAGACTGGTGGCCAACAAGCAGATGCCCAATGGCCTCAGAAAGAAATAGCGCAGGTTCTGGGTATGGTCTGCATCTGTCTGTGACAGACCAGCCAGGTCAGACCATGGGGAGCTGGGACAGTGACTCGGCTTCAGCACCCCCAGGACAGGAGCTGAAAGCCCATACCACCCCACGTCTCTGCTCAGGACCACCAGGGCAAAAGCGGCCATCCAAAGGACACCCAGGGGTTACAAGCCCATCCAGTTTTGAAACAGCACGTGGAACATGGGGGCAGGGCCAGGTTTCAGGCATCCTGATGACGGTGGCAGCTGCGGGCAGCTTTGCAGAGCCATGGTCTGGCTGCTGGGGTCTCCCTGGCTGCCTGTTCACCGGACATCAGGAGGATGCCCCAAAGGGGGGGAGGCAGGAGAGGGGATCAGTGTCAGATCAGAAACCACCCCTTGCAGGGGCGAAAGATGGCAGGGCTCAGTACTAGGGGTACAGCCACCAGGGGGCGCCTGAAGCCCAGGGTCCTCAGTCTAGGCCTGTGACTGAAGTTTCCTTCAGAATATTCTGTCACAGACACTGTCGCGTCCCTGTGCTGGTTTCAGGAGGAGGCTGCTCCACCCTCAGTGTGGGGACGTCTGAGAGAATAACCTGTCCATCCAGGGCACAGGACAGATCCCTCCCTTCAGGTGTAAACTACACCTGACGTCGTCTCTTCATTCCCCCGGGATCACCAGGTCATTGAGGCTAAAGTCTCTGACCCTGAAGCTCTCCCAGGCTTCCCTGCGTGGTGACTTCCACTTTGGCACAATTGTGATGGGAAGATAAGTGACACGACCTCATTGTCATGGCTGCACTGACACTCGGCTATTGTGTTCATGGAGGGAAGTTGCTCACCTCTTGGCGTCTACCACAGCTCTAGCTTCTGGCCTCTACAAGGATGGACTTTCACACCCTGCACCCACTAGAGGCCCAGCGACTCCCACATTCCAGGGGACCCTCTACCCCTCTCCTCCCCCTCCCTCTCTGGGGGCCTCGGTTTGGCAGTCATGTCAAGAGTTTGTACTTTGCTCTCTGTCTCCGCATCCCACGGTGAATGAGACCGTCCAGTACCTGTCCTCCTCCTCCTGACGTATCCCTCACATCATCCTCTCCAGTTTTGTCTGTGTTGCAGCAAATGGCAGGACTTCATCCTTTGATAGCTGAGTGGGATCCACTGTTCAAATACACCTCAGCTTTTTGACCCAGTTCTCTTCCTTGAGCAGGGAGACCATTTCCTAACTGAGCTGTGGAATCAACACAGGACAAATACAGCTACACACACCTCAGATTTGTCTTCAGTGATACAATTATGGTCAGGTATCCAAGGCAAGAGGAGTGATATAAGTAAAATCGAACTGGTTACATCACATGAAAAGCTTCATTAAAAATTATGAATCAAGTAAAAATAACTCTCTTAGGTGGATAAACTATGTGTACAATCACATCTGACAAAGGGCTGAATCCAAAACAGATGAAGAACTCGTGCAAGAGGAAGACCCAATAGTGCACCTGCTGAGCACATGTACATGAGCAGCCCATAAAATGCACTCAGGCTCACCCAGCTCTGTCCCCAATACAGTCACATGTTCACACAGCTATTATGACCCCAGAGCTCAGGACTCTCCCCGACTCCTCTCTCCACAGCAACCAGCCCAGAGCTGCTATATAGCAGGAGACATGCAAATAGGGCCAGCCCCCTGCTCATGAAAACCAGCCAGTCTGACCCTGCAGCTCTGCACAGGAACCCAGCCCGCATCCAGGTGTCCACCCGGGGTCAGCATTGAACGTCAACACTGGCCATGGAGCCTGGGCTGAGCTGGCTGCTCCTTGTGGTTCTTCTGGGAGGTAATTCCTGGGGAACAGGAACTCCAAGGAAGGGGGAGTCAGGAGGGAGAGAAGTTGTGGACATGAGCAGGGTCCTGACGGGCTGTGTCTGTGTTTGCAGGTGTCCAGTGTGCGGAGCAACTGGTGGAGTCCGGGGGAGACTTGGTGCAGCCTGGGGGGTCTCTGAGACTCTCCTGTGCAGCATCTGGATTCACCTTCAGCAGCTACCACATGAGCTGGGTCCGCCAGGCTCCAGGGAAGGAGCTACAGTTTGTTGCAAGGATTACTAGTGATGGAAGCAAGACATACTACGCAGACTCTGTGAAGGGCCGATTCACCATCTCCAGAGACAATGCCAAGAATACGCTGTATCTGCAGATGAGCAGCCTGAGAGCCGAGGACACAGCCGTGTATTACTGTGCGAGAGACACAGTGAGGGGAGTGTGAGCCCTGACACAAACCCTGCAGGGACAGGGCTGGGCTGGGGATGCCCAGGACCAGCAGGGGGCGCTGGGACACAGTTGCTCCTCGGGACACCAGGGGTTCAGGAAACACCTGGAGGCTGGGGTTTCCTGACTGACTCTTGAGGTGATTTGTGGAGCAGGAGAGACCCTGAGGTGTGAGCAGAGCTGAGTGGGGACAGTGAGGAGAGAAGGTGTCTCCTGAGTCATGGTTCTGACGCTGAAACTCCCGAATGGTGTTTTCCACAAGGTCAGAATCACAGTGACCACATCAGTGGGGGTTAAACATCCGGGAAAACCAGCTCCACACACGGGTCAGGGATCCTGATCAGCTCAGAAGGAGACACGAGTCTTCACTGGGAAACAGAACCTACGTGCAGCAGCGACGGCGCTTCCCTGACCCGATGGTCAGTGTCAAGATATGATCAGAGAAGCAGCTGTCTGCGTCCACACCTGCTGCGGACGCCAGCTTTTTTAAGCGCCCACTTGGGAGAAAGCAGCGTTTCCTGAGCCCCAAGAATCAAGCTTTGGCTCAGTTCCCGAGAGAACCTGTTCCTGGCCCCTCCATCTCTGTGGTCTCCACCAGCTGTTCTCATCATCTCTCTGGGGGTCCTCTGCTCTGACCACGTCCCCCACACCCACCCCTGCGGGACTGGCCTCAACTGGGCAGTGGACAGGCTCGCGCACAAAGGGCAGATGGGGTGGGAGGCGTTCGGAGCCTCAGCTGCTGCTGTTCTCCCTGCTGTCCTGCCCCAATTGGATCTGTGGGCCGAGCCCTGGGCAGTGAATATCACTCTGCTGACCTGGGGTTAGAGGGGTCCCGCGGGCTCACGATCATTAACCCTGTGTGAATGGACACTCGGCAGGACGGAACTGGGATGGCTGAGGGTCCATGGGGTGGGATCCCCTCAGCCTGGCCGTTCCTGCTCCCCAAACCCCAGGTGTGCGGGTGACAGCTGCGGAAACCCATTCCTGGTCCCAGTCCCTGGCTGTTCCTTGCTGGACCCCTCCTGTCCACTGAGGTGGTGACTCTGCTCAGCCAGGCCCTCCCTGGTCAGGGGAACAGACCTGGGGACTAGAGCCGGGTTCCTGGGAGAGGATGAGGATGATGGGCGGAGCAGGGACAGCTACGGGAGCAGCCCCGGTCTGACCCCACCCCACATAGTGGACATTCCGGGGTCACCGCGGGAACCGGAGGAAGCCGGGGGTGGCCAGAGCAGAGCCAGTTATCCCGGGCCCAGCGAGCCCACAGCTGGAAAGGACTCGCTGCACAGTCAGGACCGTCCTGTGGATACTCGGTCTCAGGCTCCGTGGCCGCGTGTCTGGGAGGCAGTGGCGTGGTCCCGCAGGAGGCAGTGGGGCTCGGCAGAGACGGTCCCTCAGCGGGCTGGTCCGGCTCCAGGCCACGGGCAGCCTGTCGTTTCCGGCCATGGCCGCAGGTTGAAGACTCGTGTTTCTGGGTGTTGGAGCCGGAAGTGTTTCTGCACAAACTCCCTGTTTCTGCCCCCTGAGGCCTGAGGGGAAGGGCGTTGCCTGCGTCGCTCAGCTGGACCCGGAGCTGGGCCGGACAGTGCCTGGGACCACAGCCCGGGCCTGCGGCCAGCGCCCTTCAGGGAGCACAGGCTGTGAGGGCAGAGCCCCGGGAGGACTGGGGGGGCAGCGCAGCCCCCAATTCCCAGAGGCTCCTGCAGTCAGATTCGCTCTGCCTGGGGCTCAGAGCCCGGACTGGGCTGAAGCTCGGCTCACACGGGTTCGAGGTCCGGGGAGGCCGCGCCGAGGCTGGGGAAGCTGGGCGCTGGGGGTTCGTCCTCTGCCCGCTGGCGGTGCCCAGGTGAGGCCAGCCCGGAAGTGCGGAGCAGGTGTGAACGCAGCTGCGGGATGTGGCTCCTCCTTGGTCCCGGGTCCAGTCCCAGGTGTGGCCGTAGGAGTCGCCCTGTGCTGGTGACGCCCCCAAGACCCTGACGCCGACCTTGTCCTTCTCGGGGTGGCCGGGCACCTCCAGTGCGGGTGGGGGAGGGGCTCAGTGCATGGCCATGGGCTGCAGGGGCAGCCTCGGTCCTGTGGGATGACGATGGGCACCATAGCCGGTCCCTGCAGAGCCAGCTGTCCCCAAGCCCGCTCCGGAGGCCAGCGACCCTGGCCGTGTCCAGCCCGCAGCCCACAGACTCGGCCATGACCGCTGCGTGCGGGAGGCCAGGAGAGAACTGCGCCTCCAGGCTCCTGTGCAGACCCTTCTCTTCTGCCAGAAAGGATCCTGCCCTTCTCCATCTCCTTCCTCCGGGAGGCCGGTCAGCTCCAGGAGAGGCTGTGAGGACTGACATGTGGCCCTCCGACTTGACAGCGGCCCCAGGACCCCCCAGGCCCAGCCCAGTGTCTGTGCTCACAGCGGGGCGCGGCCAGGCTGAACCCCAGGGACCTGTGCTGGGGTCACCGCCCTAGTGGAGCCGGGCACGCAGAGCTCACTACGCAGGCCGCAGCCCCAGGTCAGCCTGTCCTCACAGCGACAGGAGGGGACAGGGATGGGGCTTTCGGCCCGGGGTGGCTCCAAGTGCGTTGGACCTGCTGTCCTGGAGGTGACCCTTCTCACCAGGCAAGAAATATGTCTGGGCTAGGAAAGATTGGTGATGATTGGGCCAGTTCCGAGCACCCTGTTCCGAGGGGCCTGGGTGCCAGCTCTGCCTGGACACCGAGGACCTGCCTGTGAGAGGTTGTCGAGCCGCAGGATGAGCGAGTGTGGGAATCCTGGGTGAATCCAGGATCTGTGCCCCCAGGGGTATCAGTGCCACCAGCTGCATCCTCCTCTGACTGCCTGGCAGCGTCTGGTCCTGTGGGTCAGCAGCGGACTCCGGCTCATGCTGGGCACGGGGTTCAGGGCCTGACAGGCAGATGTTGGCAGCCTCAGCAGGAATCAGCAAGGGGCCAGGCTTGATCAGGAGTGGGTCGGCGATAGGCAGCAGTGCATTTAGTGGTCGGACCTGCAGGGTCAGCCCGAGGGTGGCCAGGAGGATGACTCTGGCTCGGCATCCGGACCTGTGAGCCGGCACCACCCTGCATCTTTGGTCACAACCTCAGGGGGTGTGAGCCCCACCAATCCCAGGGGTCAGTGGGTGGCACATGGGGGCAGGAGGGGGAAACCAGATTTCCATGTCCTGACAAGAGCAGCGCTGCAGGCAGCTTCGCGGAGCTGTGGTCAGCACGACAGGATCCCACCCGGGTGCCAGTTGGTCAGCATCATATGGAGGTTGTGCCCATGTACCAGCAGGGTGAGGGATGAGTGAACCTAGAAGTTACCCTCCACCATGACCAGGGCTGAGGGCTCAGCACCCAAGGGTGCAGCCACCAAGGGGTGCCTGAGACCGCGGGGAAGGTTTCCCTTCAGAATATTCTGTCACAGACACAGTTGCATCCCACATGCTGGTGACAGGAGGAGACTGCTCCACCCTCTGTTGGGGACGTTGGAGAGAAAATCCTGTCCATTCAGTGCACAGGACATGTCCCTTCCCCTCGGGTGTAAACTATGCCTGACATCATCTCCTCACTCCCCCAGAGTCACCAGGTCATTGATGCTAAAGTCT
>PVHY01025168.1:0-16337 GCA_004024945.1 Uropsilus gracilis | reverse complement strand
GTCGCTTAACAAATGAGGGATTAAATGTCTCTTCTTCTCTAGAACATGGAGATAAGTATACCAGTCCTGTGGTAACACAGGTGTTGTGAAAGTTAAATGTGATAACATTTAAGTTTGCTTTGAAATCTACAAAACAGCATAAATCTTAAGTATTAATATAATTGTTATTCCAACCAAAATTCACTATTATTCAAGTAACTTATTATAATACAACATGAAGACCATAAACATAATTTTTCCTTAAAGAGAAAGGAATATGAAGTTCCTATTTTAATGTCAAGACATTTATAGGAATGAAGAATAAACTGTTGCAATCAAAGGCACAGTCAAGTGTTTTTTAGATTCAATAAAAATGTATTTTCTACAAGAAGTCAACTAAGATTATGCTGAGATGTAACCTGATGTTCATGCTCCAACAGGAAAGCAAATCCATACAAGGCAACCTGATTCTGTGTAAAAAACACAATCAATCAACAATACTCATTTTTGCAAGCTTTCAACAATGGAACATTAGGATTTTAGAACTGTCTGGTTTACTTCCCATATCAGCAGCATGTAAAAGTTAATTCAATGAAAACAGTTCTTTTTACATAAATCAAGAAAGTATGACTACTCCTTTGCACTATAGTCTCTTATCAATTCTAATTAAGTCAACCTCTGTGAATTCAGTACAAGAAAAAATAAATTGTGCCACTACTGTGGCTAAGACCACACAACTTTTTAATGAAACTGTTCCAAGGCTTGAAATTCCATTTGAAAGTCACTAACAAAACCTTTGGAAATGTTGAGAAAAAAAAAAACAAACAAGCCAAAGAATTGAAGTTCTGGCAAGCCTTGAAGTCTGTGCTTACCCACACTCATGGAAAATAATCTCAGGTCCAAACCAGTTTTCACCTTCCCTCTTCATTTTCTTCAAGCAATCCATTAACAAAATTGCTATTTCTTTTTTCAGTGAAAACATAAAAGGATGAAGGAATGGAGAGCAATTCTGCATAAACTAAATGTGCCACCATATAACAAGAAGTACAATAATTCTTAACTAATCCACACTGAAATCTGTTGGTTTAGCACCTAGTGATTTAAATTTATTCCTTTATGTATGAGATATACTACACTCTAATACACTCTAAGGCTCAGAAGGCCACCTACATAGATAATTGTAGATCCATTGTAAGTGATAGGTAATAGCAGGTTTAGAAGGTTTCCAAGTTTTTAAAGATTTCTAGAAGTTCCTTAATATACACCAAACCTCAGATTAGTGATGTTACGTTATTTTCTATAATTAGATACACACTTTTACTTACTTAAAAAAGCATCTGCAGCAGTATCCGTATAGAAGGCAGATGGTTCTTGACTACAACAAACTTGGAAGAAAACTGAAAAAATTAGGTATTTGGCAGACCTCAATAAACAGCACAAAAAGCTCATTATCATGCAAATCACCTACAATGCCAAATATATAAAACTGCTGTATTAAGCTCACAGAAGGAGAAAAACTTCCTCTCCATCCATGTGACTGAGTACTAAATGGAAGACTCCAGGGGTGCAGCTGGCTGTAAGAAATAGGGAAACTTCCCAGCCAAGGTGGTGATGCCCAAACAGAGAGGACAGGCTGTAAAGGGAGAAATGCCCATCTTGAGAAAGAGCCAGCTCTCCCAGCATGGTCAAAAGTTAGAAAGCTTCCTATACAGATCAGTGAATCAACCATGCCATAAGTTACAAATGAATACACTCTGTTTCTAGAAATACTCAAAAGATATGCAAGCACTTGTTCTGAAGAGTTAAGAGAATTCTAAACAGAGGCAAAAGGAACTAGATTAGATTTTAAGTGACTCAAACACAGTAGTTAGCTCCATTGTAGTTAGCCCCTTCCAAATCAGAAGCAATGCAGTCTAAAGGATTATTTACAAAGCAAAGCAAACTAAAAACAGAAGATCTAAATAAAATAAAGGTTGAAAAAAATAACCATTATTTTGTCAGTTACTTTTTTTATCTTCATCTCTAAATTAGGAATCAATTGAAAAATAAAAATTATAAGTATGTGATTAGAAACATTCCTAATACACATTAAAACAGTATACTCTATATCATGAACTCTATGATTGTAACAGATATATCATGAACTCTATGATTGTAATAGAATCATATATGAAAGATACAACCTACAATAAAACCATGCATTTAAATGTACAAGGGTACAGATTATGACCAACTACAAAGAAATATCAGTTAAATAAGAAAAAGGGATCATAACTGTGTAGCTGTGTTGCCTCCCTAGAAATAAAAGAAGACACTGGTAGCTTTGCTTGACAGATACTTTATTTATAATAAGATGCATCATGAAAATGTCCACAAAGGAAGTGGTTAATTAATTTAGGCTGTGAGTTAATTTCATACACTTTATAGGATTGCTCTCAAAGAGGCCAGTGGGAAGCTGATTTGAGAACCAGAGTATTAGTCCCTGTATCTACAGTAACAGTTTTTCTAGTCTCTGGCCCCGAGAGATCTTGTTTATATCAGTTTTGTCTATCAATATCTACATCTAATTAAACCTCAAAAAATTTACAATATTTTCTATTCATTTGAGATAATAACAAACCTTTTTGGATTAACAGACATTTATGAAGAAGCTATTTTCAAAAACAAAGACTGAGTAAAGTATGACAGCTTTACTATTATTTTTTGTAACTTTCTTTAAGATCTGGCTTAATAGAAGACAGTTATAATCTCAAATCTGTTGCTGGATTTAAGAGTTGTGATTTGGTTCAATTTATAAAGCAGATCCAGCATCATAAAGACATGGGAGGTGGAAAAAGGTCTTGAAGACCACCTAGGAGTGTCTGAAGAGTCTTGAAGACCACCTAACAGGTCCAAAGTCCTTGGACCATACTTTGAGAACTGTTTTAATAGCCCAAATACAGTGAATACTTACATTTGGGTTGGAATGAGGGAGATAAAGGACTGTAAATACGACCAGGAACACAAAAACATCATGTTTGTTCTTTATATATCAAGGTCAAAAAAGGAAAGTAATTTCAAGAATATTTTAAAATTATGTGTTATCTCTGTGCTTTAATTCTATTCATGAAAATACATACACAAAAACAGAACATTTAGTCATCTAGTCTTCTCATTATTTACATCTCCCATATTACTAGATCTTATTTATGAAAGGAGTTTAGAGGGGTTTCATATATAAACTCATGACGGTCAAGCAGACATTATCAGTCTAATCAGATATTGGTAACAGAGAGAAATTTTAAAGGCACATCAGTGACCAGAAACCTGTGAACCTCCAGTGGCTCTCATGCAGCCCATTCTGTGGGAACCACAATATGAGCCTAAAATAAGACAGAACTCTAAGCACATTTTTTTCTTCCTTTTTTTTTTTTTTTTTTTGATGAAGGAGAGTTTACCCTGGTGTCTTCAGGCAAATCAGAAAAAGAGACTAAATGCTCAGTCCAAACTAGTATGTTAACCAGTAATACTTAAATTAAAAATGTCAACATCCCTGTTTTTGATATGGTTACTAAGCTCCAAACGGTAATTTCTAAAACCAAAACCAATCTGCCTCACCACCCTTACTCCATTTAAATTTAAATATAATCCTTCAATTTATACATGAAAGACAATTCCAAAGGAAGTTAAAATTCATTGTCCTTAACTTGTCCCAGTGTACCCAGACTCTCATGTTCCAATGCCCTCAGCTGGAGGGTCACACATCAAACACCTGAAGGCTTCTCATAAACAGACTGTAACTACCATAGAACAAAGGAAGCCCAAACAGCTTCAAAATACCAAAGGGGATTAGCCAACAATACTTTTTCTTATATTAAGCTGTTGTGATCTAAAGCTTGGCAAGTACCATCTGGACAGAGAACTAGATTAGCTTTATCATAAACGAAAATGACTAAAGTCTTCCATGACAATAAAACTCTCCCAAAGTATATTTTTTACAGGTATTATTACTCTTTCTAAAATGCATAGCCACTCTGTCTTTAACCTGGTTTTGACAATGTCATTATAAATTATAATTGCAGAGACCTCATTTTCATTCATCTTACAGGGGAAAAAAAGCACAGCATAATGACTTTACTAGGCACCTATCTGATAATATATAAGTTTGCAAAGAGCTTCCTTTTCTAAATATATCTCCTTTTAATTATATATACTAACATAAAATCAACCAAAATGTTTTATTAAAAATGGCTAGGAATAGTATGTCTATAATTTCATATATGAAGATTATGCAGTCTGTAATTTTATATATGAAAATTAGGAATACTCTGCCTGTAATTTGAAGCAATAAGGTAATATCCTACAGAAATCAATAAAAGTGAGAAGGGGGTTAGGTACACATTTGCTCTTTTATTAACATATTCATATTCTTCCAAATTTTTCTTTTAAAAATAACTTTAAAGACCCTGCCAAAAAATAAAAATAAATAACTTTTCAGGGAGAAAAATTTAAGACCTGATAATATATTTCCATTTATACACATTTATGATATTTTTAAATTATTATTCTTTTTTATTATAGAATTTATTCCAGTTGACAATTTAAGCCATAGACATGTACATAAAAATTCCATAAAAGGGATCAGTGTGGGGGGGTTGAGGAGGGGTGGAGATGGTAGTGGTCAGGGAGGGAAGGTGGTGGGTGGTCCCCAGGGAATACAAAGATGTGAAACACATATATAAAATAATAAATTAAGAAAAAGAAGGAATCAGTACAATTTCTATGCTGGGGAGAAGCAGCTCTCCTGCCTGCCTGGTACTATGCTGATGTCTCTCTTTTTCTTTCTCCATTCCCTAATAACCCTGTCCTTTTTAAAATTTAATTTAAATTTTTTAAAATTTGCATATATATGTATATTTATATTACATTATTCCATTATGGTGTACCCCAGGGCTTTCCCACTTCACTAACACTTGTTAACCATCCTGATCTTTAGTAGTCTTCACCTCCCCCACCTTTTTCCCCCTCCTCCTCTCTCACTCCATTGTTCAGTCCCATTGGTTGTTTTCATTCTTTCTTATTCGTTCGTTTGTTTTTCCCTATATCCATCATATAAGTGAGACCATCCTGTACTTCTCCTTTTTTTTTGACTTATTTCTACTAATATGAGTCTTTCTAGTTCCATCCATGTTGTTGCAAATGACATGTGTTTGCCCTCCTTGATTGATGCATAGTATTCCATGGTGTATATGTACCACATTTTTTTAGCTTTAGCCAATCATCTGTTTGGGGGCATTTGGTTTGTTTCCAATTCTTGGCAATTGTAAACAGAGCTGCAATGAACCACATTTATGATATAATGTAACTCCTCTCTACAGAATCTGACCAATAACTTAAATAAACTCCATAATTCTCAAGAATGGATGAGATACTTCTCTCCCTTCTTTCATAACTATTCATAAACATTAATAAACATTAAACATTCATAAACATTTAATAAACAGTAAAGACTAGGACAATAAAATCTTATAAAAAGGGAAAACACATTACTAAAAACTCCACCAAACCACTAGTACTCACACCCCATCTGTCACCCTCTCCCATCTTTTTTTCATCTGCCCCTCCCCTCCCCACTTTCCTCATTTGGTTTGGTAGAGGGTGAAAGGAAAAAAAAAATCAATAATTCACTGATTTTGTGATAAAACCAAAATTCTTGATAAGTTTGCGCAAACCTGTATGACTATGACCTTGCACATTTCCCCATCTTCCTCTCTGTCCCCTCATAGAGTACACAAGTGATTTCTCTTGCAGTTTTGCAGACCTGTCACGTATTTTCTTGTTAGAAAAAAATTTATTGGAGAGTAAAAAAGGCTAACAAGAACAACACTTGCAGGTGCACAAGAAAATTCTTGCAAATAATTCAAATTTCATTAAAAGAAACATCAAAGGAAATGAGGGGTAGAAATTAAATGTTTTTTTAAAAATGAAATGAGGAAATAAGTTGCCTAAATCAATTTACCAGGGAATAAATACTAAAGAAGAAAAAAATTACTAACCTATCATGATCCCAATACTCACTGGCCATTTTCAATTTTTGTGCTGAATTAGATTTTTAAAGTGTTAAACACATCTTGCTTTATTGCCAAAAAAAGTAGAAAAAAAAGTTGAGCAAAGAATGTAAGTTTTCATCTGATAAAAGCAAAGAGACTAAACAACAAAAATTTAAAGGAGGAAGCTGGAGGAGAGAACGATAGTTAGAAAGTTACCTAAAAAAATGCTATGCTTTCTCAAACTGAAAATCCTCAAAAGCCCAAGGAATGCTGTTTACTTGTGCTGTTTCACAAACCCTCTCACAAACTCTTTCACAAACCCTGGACTGCCTGTGGACCATGACCACCCACACTATGGGAAGCACTGTGATTAAAGAAAGTGCTGTACTCCAGTATCTGCCAGCATGGTCTGCTCCATGTTGTAATTATTAAATTTGTAGTCATTTTATAATTTGTTGCATGTGTTGTGGCAAGTCCCCTACATTGTCTAATAGGAAAATCACTGAATATGAATAGCAAGGTATTTTTAATGTGCACAAAAGGCTACAAAACTGTATACTTTTAATATAATTTCAACTTTCACAGAAATGGTTTAAATTATTATACATCTAGTGGTACAATGAAAATACATATGCCATTCTAAATTCCCTTTGAATGCTCTTAAAGGAGATATGCTGCTAAGTTAAATCCCTTAATAAGTAACTAAGCTGTTAGTTAAACATGTACCAAGGATCAGTTGTCTACTGATTAATACACAGGACAATACTAAAGAATACAGCAGTCACAAATTCTTCAGACATATTTACCCCAAAACTTTTATTTTCTATCAAAAATTTGCTTCTCATCCTAATTTTATTGTGATGTAGCTTTACAGACATAGTTTTCAAGGAGCATTGCTCTAGAGCTGAGGGAGAGTCCATCTCCTTCAGGATATGCAGCACTCAAAGGATGCAAACTAATGGATGGGAGGTGCAACCAAATTCTCAACCACACAATGTCCCCTATTCTACTGTTACCATCACATAGTGAACTTCTCTGCATTTTTTAAGGTCTCTTTTAAAAATGACAAGACAAGTCACCTCAGTCAGAAACTGGCAGGCAGGCCTGTTTCAGTGGCAAGTAAGGAAGTCTCCTCCACCTTAATCTGTCCAAAGAAGAGTCTAGCCTTGCAAGGGATGTGTGAGCTAGACATAGCTTCTGTCAGTAAAAAGGAAAGAAACAGAAAAGAAAGAATACAAACCAAGCATAAGAAAGTTCTTAGAAATCTTTTCTAAAAGCATAAAATAAAAACAACCAAAAAATCATGATCCATTTCTATAAAGTACCACTCAAGAACAACCCTTCATCTGGACAACATATGACAGCCTCTATTTCCTCTTCCCAGTGATCAAAGTCCCTGAAGATTATTTGCATTGCAAATAAGCAAGGAATGAGATCACTTTTTTATCAAAAATACCTAAAAATTTCATAAAACCATGAGACCAAGAATGAGAAAACCAATTTTGAATTTTGCTGGCTTCCAGGAGACTGAACATTTCCCACTTCTCTCCTGGATGTAAGAACTCATGAACTGTAGGCAAAAAAGGGACAAACCCTTATGTGTTTCTGCTTGTCTATATACACCCTTTCCCTCAAAGAACAAAGAAAATATAAAAAGTTGAAAATCACACACATACAAAAAAAAAAAGACACATAAACCAATGGAACAGAATCAAAACAGAAAAAATACACATACATGCCAACACCTAATTTATTATAAAACAGCCATGATCATACAATGGGGAAAGGAGAGTCTCTTGAACAAAGAGTGCTGAGAAAACCGAATAGCCTCACATGAAAGAACGATGCTGAACTGACTAACTAATAACTCCATGCATAGAAATAACTGACTAACTAATAACTCCATGCACAGAAATAAATTAAAAATGGATTAAACATCAGAAAAAGATAAAAACCAGATGGTTTCACTTATAGGTAGGATATGGGGGAACAAACAAAGGGACAAGAAAAAGTGAAAACTAATAAGGTGACAACAGAAAAAAAAAACATACAGTTAGGGAGGGGGAGGGAGAAAGGGAGGAATCATGGAAAGGATGAGCACAAAGTTCAAGATGATAGAGCACAGGTGATAGATATGATGGTGTGAGAACCCCAGGGATTACAACAATGTTACACACACACACACACACACACACACACACACACACAAATTTAAAAAGAAAAAATATATAAGACTTGCAATATTAAAATATTGCAAGTCTTATATATATAAAGTCTTATATATATATAAATATTCTTCTATATAAAGAATATATAGAAGAAAATATCTGTTATATGTTCCATGACATCAATGATAAAGATGTTTTGGAGACTGAACACAGACTACAGCAAGGGAAATAAAGACAATAATAAACAATTGGGACTACCTTAATTTAAACTATTCTTACATGTGAGAAAGAAATGTCAATATATTATACAAACATCCTATTGAACGGGAATATTGACACATTATACAACTAGCAAGGGGTTAATAGCCCAGATATACATACATATACCTTTATACATATACAATTCAACAACAAAACAGGCAGCAGATCTAAATAGACCAAAAAGGATGTCCAGAGGTCTACACAAACATGGAAAAATGCTCGTTGCCTTTAATATAG
The DNA here is from genome assembly GCA_004024945.1 of Uropsilus gracilis. Lineage (NCBI taxonomy): Eukaryota > Metazoa > Chordata > Mammalia > Eulipotyphla > Talpidae > Uropsilus > Uropsilus gracilis. The sequence continues at coordinate 7,663 of PVHY01025168.1, read as the reverse complement.
GAATACAGTTTAAAATCATGAGATAACATTTCACACCTGTAAGAATGGCACATATTTAAACAAACAAACAAACCAGTCAGTGAGTGCTGAATACATTATAGAGAAAAAGGAACCCTGTTGCACTGTTTATAACTTGGACAGCATCTTAGAAAGTGTTCTAAATTTATTTGTTTTTAAAAAGTAAAAATGAAAATATTGTATGACCCAGCAATTCTACTTGGGCGTTTATTCCAACAACATGAAAACATTAACTCAAACATCTATTAATTTTACAATGTTTATTGCGGCACTATTTACAATAGCAGGGACATGGCAGCTACCTAAATGCTCACAGACAGAAAAATGAATAATATGTGGTATAGCCATACCATGGAATATTCAGCCATAAATGAAATACTGCAATTTATGTCAACAGGGAAGGAGGTTGAGGGAATTATATGTAGTAAAGAAAGTCACAATGACAAGTACTGAATAACAGACAATTCATAAGTAAAATACTTATAAAAACTACCAGACATTGGTAAACAAAGGTTTCTGAGATCAAGGAGAGTGAGGGGCAAAGAGACAAAGGACATACAACGGACTGCAGGTGGGGGTAGGGGTGAGGGGAGGGTTGAAAACAAATTGAAAACATAAATACCATGTGAGCTAGCTATTCGACCTTGGAGTACTTAACCAAAGAAAATGAAAACACTAAAGATTTTGCACACTTATGTTCAGCAATTATAATAATCAACATATGAAAGCAAGCTAATTATCCACTGATAACTGGATAAAGCAAGCAGACCAGGGTTGTGTGTGTATGTATATATATATAAACATATTTTATATTTATTTATTTTATATTCTATTCTATATACATATGTGTCTATATATGTATGCAGTGGAATATATTCAGCTATATATAAAAAAAGATGCAATCTTGCCATTTATGATATATATGGACCTTGATGGTACGTACTATGCTCATTGAAACATGTCAGAAAGAAACAAAGACAAATACTTATGCTTTCATTCATATGTGAAAAATAAAGAAACAAAGCAAATTCTATCCCACCAGCAATTACCTGATGGGATAGGGGTAACATGAGAAAAAGGTATCAATTATATAGTGGTAGCTTGATACTAGATTTTTGATGTTACTCACAATGTAATACATATGGATGTGAAAATAGAAAGTTGTACACTGAAATTTACACAATCCCATAAACTGTTATCTCAAATCAAAGTAAAAATGAACAATTATAAACATAAGTGTACGCAATAACAAAGCTTTAAAGTAAATTAAATGAATGAATGAATGAATGATATATAATTGAAAATGGAAATGGACAACTCATAACTGGAGACTTAAACATCATCTAGTAATTGATAGGGAGAAAATTAAGAAGTTTATAGAAAACTTTACACTCTTTTGGGTAGCCATTCTTTTCTTTTGCATTTCTTTACATTTTTTGAGTAGAGATACTAACTGCCTTTGCACTAAAGTATCTTTTCAAAACGTTTCTCTAGCAAATAGTTTTGGAAAAGACTGTTTTTAGTTTAGCAAAAAGTTCTGAGAAAACAAGGGTCTTATTCAGTGAAGACCAGGCTTGTTTATGTTTCACATAATGCATATTTTTGGGGTGAAAAAAAATTTATCTGAAGTCTATTTCAAAAACAATTTGAGCACTCCAAGCCTTGAGTCCTTGCCTGTGAGTCAAACCTGGTATTATTTACCAGGACCCTCTGCATTTCCACACCTACTACTAAGCAAGTGGAAAACAACATACACAAACATCAATGTCATCCTGAACTTCATCCAGTATGGACACAATTTTCATATATGTCTAAATACATTTTTCAATATTTGATGGATTTCAATATTTAAGGTTAGCAAAATTATGGAGTAGTAAATTCCTCATTATCCCACTTCCCATAGAAATAATCAAGCAAATAAATGATCAAATAATTTTGTTTCAGTTAGCACAGAAAAGTAGTTGAAGCTCCAAAACAATCTAGCAAATGCTCAATTTGAAAATAAGTCATACTCAAAATGAAGCCAGGACCCCAATATGGGCAGTATTAAAATTTAGGCATTTATGCCATTAGCTCTTTGAAAAACACAGAGGTAAAAGATGGCCTAAACAGGTTAAGGTTACTGACCTAATTAGGATAATGATACTTTTACTTTGTTGCCAATTCCAAGTGTGGAAGAGAAAATATATCACCTAGAGGGTGTGTAGAGGGAAACTGGAGCCTTTGGCTTTTAGAGGGAAAAAAAAAAAGAGTGCACCAGAACAAGGTAAAAAGGAAAAGAGCAGAGACTAGAAAGAAACTTTTGGGGAGAGGAGGTAATACCTGGTTTCACTCTTGTAAAGCAGTTGTCACACAAAAGCACTTTAGACAACAAGGTTTTATTAACAAGGGAAATTAACCAGGAAAACTGAAAGTTCTCAAAGCTACAAGTGGTCAATTATCTTACTCCAGTCACCATTTTCAGTCCCAAAGTTCTCAAAGACTCATGTCCAAGATGGTGCCCTTTTTGCCCCTCCAAAACTGAAGCAGGCACTCTGCAAATGTCCAGTCCTTCTCTGGCGCCTTCTCTTTGCTTCTCTGTCCAGCATTCCATGATTTTCCGCTTCTTCATGGCACTTCAAATTTCTTCCACAATTGCTGATGCACAAATTAGCTTTTCAAATCCCTGGCTCTCTCTAGGTAGCAGCTCACTATGCTACCTTGATGCGGTGCCACACTGTCCACACTGGTTACTCTTCTGCTGGTCACCATGGCTCCTTCCCACCTCCAGCTCACTCTTCCAGGCGGCTTACCCTGACCTGGCCACTGTGCCTGTTTTCTTAGTCCACCATTCTCGTCTTTTTTTTCTCTCCTCGCTCCTCCTTACACAACTCTCTTTTCGCTGCCCATTTTTTCTTGAGGTTTTTTTCAGACTCCGCCCACCAGGGTATTTTGGCACCAATACAATTTTAACTGTGCACTACCCTATAGTAGAGAGACAAGAGAATGGAAGGTGGGTAAAGAATAGCCCAAGTGAACGAATGGGCTGGGCAGACCTGAGTGAGCTGCTGGTGGCAAGGAGCCATGGTGCTCGGTAGAAGAGTGGCCAGTGTGGAGAGTGTGGCACCACAGTAAGGTGGCATAGCGAGCTGGTACCTGGAGATAGCCAGGGATTTGGAAAGCTGATTTGTGCATCAGCAATTGTGGGAATAGTCTGAAGCACTTTGGAGAAGCAGAGCAGTTCGGAACACTGGAAAAAGAAGAAAAGAGAAGACGCTGGAGAAAGACAGGAATTTGCAAAGCGCCTGCCTCATGTTTAGAAGGGCAAAGGGGACCATCATGGACATGTGTCTATGGGACCTTTGGGACTAAAAATGGTTTCTGGGATAACTGGCCACTTGTGGCTTTAAAGACTTTGTTTTTCCTGTTAAATTCCTTTGTAAATAAGTCCCTGTTGTTAAACTGCATTTTGAGTAGCAACTGCTATGTGCAGGTGGTATGAACCTGAGGGAATCTGGGTGGAAAGCTACATTTTAAATGTGGCTTGTTGGCTGAAGGCTTCTGCCTCTTTTGATACAATTTCAAAAATAGTGGGAAATTTTATGTCATTTTTGCTTCCTTTTTCCTCACTCTCTTCATGGTGCATCTAACAAGGAAATGATGCAACTTCTAGTTCCCTTTCTCATGACACTAGAAAAGGGGTGAATTTTGTTTTCAATATTCTGACCTGATCATTGGGTGCTCAAAGGAATGCTTTCTGTATTCCTTGATTCAGAGCTCAGACAAGAATGGGAGCAACTTGGATTTCAGGTTGGAAGTCACACAAAGCAGTGCTGTGTGGTATTGCATGTGAAAACAATATGGAAAATGTGGACAATAAATGCTAGTGCTAAGATGAAAAGCAAAGCAAAAATCTAGACCATCCAAGGTCATGTAATGAAACAGGAGCTTTGTTTTTTTTAATTTTATTTATCTTTTTCTCATGGTATTTCATTATTTATTCTTTATGATTTTGGTGTATTTCCATAATAAAAGATTTTTAAATTATCTTCCCTTTTTTGCATTTTTTTCCCTAAATACTTTTAATTCCTTACATAGGTAAATGATTACTGAAATGCCTTCCCTCTTCCATCCACCCCACTCCCCCAACACCTCTTGTGTTCACTCAATTTCCACTCTCATTGTTCCTTTTTGGTTTATGTTGAGTTCATTGGCCCTTTGGTCTCTTTTTCTTTGGCTGTGTCTATTTGTTAGATGAAGGACTGTGTTCCAGGGAAATGGCACATTGTGCTTGATTGTTTTTGTAGTCTTAGCTTTGTTATTAGGCAGCCAGTTCACGCTCATTTGCGTGTATCAATGTCTTCTAGTTGCTGGCTGCCCTCTCCAGTATGATCTCCTTGCCATTCTGCTGTCTCTGCACCCCCTTTCTCTGGCCTGTGGCTTTGGGGATTCTTTCCCCCAGGCATGGTCAGTGAAGAGGTTTCTCGATGAGGGTAGGTATCCACTGATAGACCTTGCAGGTCATCTCCTCTCCGTCCGTTTGCAGATCTGCTGTGAAACCAATACCCTGACTCTGTAGTCCAACACTCCCAAGGCTTGGGGAGGGAGCCATGTTTCCTTGGGTGGCAAGTTCCACGTGGGGTTTTGATTCATCAGCTTCCGGTGAAGCCATAGATGCAGTTCTGATAGCTCTTTACCACGGCTGTTTCTCCATTCCAGCTATCTTGCTGAATGATCCTTGTCCTGAGTCCCACACACATGTATGGGCAGTCTCTTTACAGGTCCCTAATCTGTTCCATGTCGCTGTGTGCCATGTTTATGCTATTATTCCTCCTGAGATCTAAGTGTAATGAGAGTGAAACAGCAAAGGTGTCATTCTCCCCCCAAGACCACTATTCCTGGACCATGGGTGGATCTAGTCTTGCCCGTGCACTGGTTGGATACAGGGGTTCCAGTCAGCGCCTGTGTCCCACTTACCTGCCAGCTCGACAGTAGAGGGGCCCAGTTAGTCCTGTTGGTTGCTGATAGTGTGTGCAGCTGCCAGCCTAGTTTTGCTAGCAGCTGCGGGCACACGCTGGTCAGGGCAGGTGCAGCTCCCATGTGCCAAACTGGTTGAACTTCTCATACCAGTTCCTAGGCCCCATCTAATCCTGGGACATCAGAGGAGGAGTCTAGTGCTGTGGGGGTGGCAGCAGCCACCATAGTAATGGTGGCTATCTTGCAGGGTTTTAACACCCCGCTGTTGTAGTGCGCTGCAGGCAAGTCTGGGGGTCCCATCAGGAGTTTTATTTATTTTTTTAAATTTATTTATATATAAATTTCACATCATTGTAATCCCAGGGATTCATGGCCGCACCTCCCCACCATTCCATCCCTTTCTACCCTACCCAAACTTGTGTGCTTCAGTTTGGTGCTTAGCTTGTTTTGACTTTTCCTCATTGCTTTTGCTTATTTTTTCCCTATATCCCATATATTAGTGAAACCATTTGGCTTCTTTTTCTTTATGACTTGTTTCTGCTAATATGATTTCTTCTAAGTACATCCATGTTGTCATAAAATCATCGAATTTGTCATTTTAAATTGATGAGTAATATTCCATTGTGTATATATACCACTTTTTTTCATCCAGTCCTCTGTTTTGGGGCATTTAGGTTGCTTCCAAGTCCTTGCAATTATAAATAGTGCTGCAGTAAACATCTGAGCACAGGTGTCCCTTTGTACCCACATTGAGGTCTCTGTTGGGTAGATTCCCAAGAGAGCAATTGCTGGGTCAAATGGTAGTTCCCTTTTCATTAACTTGAGGGTCCTCCACACTGCTTTCCATAGTGGTTGGACCAGTTTACATTCCCATCAGCAGTGTAGTAGTGTTCCTTTCTCTCCACATCCTTGTCAGCAATTCACGTTGCCTGTTCTTTGGATGTGGGCCATTCTTACTGGTGTAAGGTGGTATCTCATTGTGGTTTTGATTTGCATTTCCCTTATTGCTAGTGACGTTGAGCAATTTTTCATGTGCCTGTTGGCCATTTGTATTTCCTCTTTGGAGAAGTATCATTTTAGTTCGCCCCATTTTTTGATTGGGCTTCTTGTTTTGCTTTTGTTTAGTTGTGTGAGTTCCTTGTGGATCTTCGTTATTAAACCCTTACCCCTTGTGGAGGGCAAAATTTTTTTCCCATTCGGTTGGGCTTTTGTTGTTTCTGATGTCTCTTTTGCTGTACAGAAGCTTTCTAGTTTGATGTAGTCCCATCTGTTTATGTTTTCCTTCAATTTTTTGCCATCTGTAAATGTTTCCAGAACGGGGTTTCTGAATTGTAATTCATGGAGAGATTTGCCCAAGTTTTCCTCTATGTATGTTATGGTTTCAGGTCTGACATCTAACTTTTATATCCATTTTGAGTTGATTTTTTTGTACATGGTGTGAGGGAGTTGTCTTGGTCCATTTTTTGCATGTCTTAGTCCAATGGATTCTTCCAATCCATGAACAGGGAATGTCTTTCCATTTCCTTATGTCTTCCTCTATCTCTTTTAGCAGCATTCTAAAATTTTCTTTGTATAGTTCTTTCACGTGTTTTGTTAAGTCTATTCCCAGGTATTTAATTTTTTTTGGTGTGATGGTAAATGGGATGGTTTTTCTGATTTCTTCTTCTATTGGACTTTTTGCGTATAGGAAAGCTACTGATTTCTGTGTGTTGCTTTTTTATCTAGCTACCTTACTGAACTGGTTTATTATTTCAAGCAATTTTTCTGTGAATTTTTTTGGGTTATCTATATAGAGAATCATGTCATCAACATATAATGATAGTTTCAGTTCCTCTTTCCCTATTTGTATCCCTTTTATGTCTTTCTCTTGCCTTATTTCCCTACTTAGAACTTCCAGTACAATGTTAAAGAATAGTGGGGAGAGTGGGCATCCTTGCCTGGCTCCAGAAAGGCTTCTTTAAGTAACCTTTCTTTAAGTAAGAGAGGAAGAAAAAACTTTCTCTGAAGGTCTCTAAAGGCTGAGCATGGGACCAAGAACCTGCTGACATAAAGGCATTGCTGACCTAGTGACCAGCAAACTTAGGCAAAGGAAAAAAAAGAAAGTGCTGCTTAGATATGTTACTCCTTTAATTCCCCTGGTTCTGTTATAAGGCTAGGGATAAAAATCCAAAGGTCCACGAATAATGGAAATGGGACTGATTTCTTATATTTGGAGGCTGTAGGATTTTTTGTTTCTTTTTGAAGAATGATTTAAGTATTTCTTTTATTGTGAAAATGTGGGATTAAATTCTCCCATTTTTTATGGTCTTAAAATTTCTCATTCTTAAGAGGATTCCAAGTCATCATTATATTGTCTTCTGGCTTCCTTTCTGTGACAAGTCAATAGCCTAAGTGCCAGTGTTGCTAGTAGTGATATAAGTGAACATTTGTCTCTTATGTAAGTGCAATATAAGTAGTGCACAGACTTTCTATCCAATTTTCTACATTTTAATTTAACCACCTACAAACTGGGTCAGGTGTTGCAGAGATTAAATAGGTATCTCAAATGTTGTAATGCTTTGTAAATAAACAAACAAATAATTAGCAAATAAATATGAGTATATACAATATTCCTGATGTTCATCACTGTAAATTACAAACGAGATTACTGAAAGCTGCAGGAGAGCAGTAGCCTCTTTAATGGAGTATC
>PVHY01025167.1:0-18677 GCA_004024945.1 Uropsilus gracilis | reverse complement strand
AAAAAAAAAAAAAAAACAAAACACTCATAAGGAAACTTGCACTTCCATGTTTATATTTATTGTTGTGCTATATATACAATAGTCAAGTTATCAAAACAACCTAACTAATCCCAGACAAATGAGTAGATCAAGAAGATGTGATTAAGAACATAAAAGTGGCTATTATTTTTTAAACACTTTTCATTGAGGTCAGGTTGGTTTGCCTCATTCTCTGTATTTTAGTAGTATAGGATGTCTGCTCTTTAGGTGTTACTATAACACACGCACCACCAAAGCACTGAAAGTTCCTCACCATAGTCCATTGTGCTCTCTCCCTTTTGTTCTCAATCCTCCCCTCTGGTTCCTTCCATTCTACATTCAGTTTCATGTTAGTTAGATTTTTAGTTTGGTTTTATCCCACCCCTTGTTTGGTTTGTCTGTATTCCATAAAAAAGTGACTCCATCCAGTATTTATTGGTCTCCTTCTGACTTAGTTTAACATAATCCCTCCTGTTACATGTTGCTGCAAATGGCAAGAGGTTATCATTTTTGATAGCTAAATAGTATTCCATCATGTATACAAACCACATCTTCTTGATCTACTCATTTGTCTGGGATTAGTTAGGTTGTTTTGATAACTTGACTATTGTATATATAGCGCAACAATAAATATAAACATGGGAGTGCAAGTTTCCTTATGAGTGTTTTTGTATTATTCAGGTAGATACCTATTAGTGGAATTGCTGGGTCATTCCACTACCAATTTTTAATCTTTTGAGAAACCTTACTATTTTCTGCAGAGGCTAGAACAGTCTACATTCCCACCAACATTGTAAGTGGATTCCTCCTTCTCCATAATGTTGCCATTATTTGTTTCTCCTCTTTTTCACATTGTTCATTCTCAAAGAACTGAGAAGATATCTTTGTGGTTTTGTATTTTCTTGATGATTAAAGATGATGAACATTTTTTCATCTGCCCACTGGCCAAAATATGTCTATTTTGGAGAAGTACCTACTAAAGGTATTTTGTCCATTTTTTTGATTGGGTTATTTGTCCTCTTTTTGTTGAGCTAAGAATTATTTATATCAGTCCCTTTTCAGTTACACTGTATGCAATTATTTTCTTCCATTCGTTGGTGATGTTTTTTGTTTAGTTACAGCTATTTTTGCCTGGAGGTAATCACCTGGGTCACCAAACTTTCGCTCCAAATGTGGTCCAACAAATGAGACTGAGTGACATATTCTACCCCTTTGATCATTTTTTAGAGAAGTAAGACTGGAGTAAGGAGGACCTCTGGGTAGAATAGGTTAGGGAAATAGTTCAATGTTTTCACAAAAACAGCAACAGAGGTAAGAGCTTACACCAAAGAAATGCATGTCTAAAATGTTCATGATTCTTTATTAACATATTATAGTGCCTTTTCTTTTTTTTTGAGACTAGGTCTTGCTGTGTTGCCTGGGGTTGTCCTGAACCTGTGGACTCAAGTGATCCCTTACAGGCATGTGCCACCACACCTGGCTATTTTTTTTTTAGAGACTAGGTCTCACTACATTGCCCCCGGTGGTCTTGAACCTGTGGACTCAAGTGACCTCTAGCCCCAGCCTCCCAACACTTAGATTACAGGTGCGTGGCACTGTGCCCCGCATATTATGGTACATTTGATAAAATTTTGATGATACATTGTGTTTCACTGAAGTTCATACTCAGATTCCTAGAGGTATTTACCTAATGTCATTTTTTTGTGCCAGGATCCTATTTAGGATAAAATACTCCATTCAGTCTTATCTGTTTAGGGTCCTCTTGGCTCTAGCAGTGTCTCAAACTTTTCTAGATTTTGATGACCTTGACAGTTTTAAGTACTAGTAGTCAGATATTCTATGGGACATACACTAAATAGGATCTGTTTCTCTTATGATAAAATTTGAGTCATGAATTATTAGCAGACCACAGAGGTAAAGTGCTATTTTCATGACACCAGATCACATATTATCAACAAGATTTATAACTGCTGAGGTTGACTTGGAACACTTGGTCAAAACAATGTATGTCAGATTACTCTACTATAGTTACTTTCATCTCTCCTACCCCTTTTCCATTCTCTTTAGCAGTCACCAGGCAGTTTACAACTAAGGAGTGTCAGGTTACGTTCCCCTTAATATAGTTAAGGTATTTTTTAAATTACTGAATTTAATTTCTGAAAATAATTTAAATATGCCTGTACAACAAAGTATGCTTGTGTTTACAATAATTTTTGTCCTATTAAAACTTGCATATAACTTCAAATTCTTTTTTTATTGAAGCAACAATGGCTTACCATATAAGTTATTTGTAATTCTTCTGCATGGAAGATATTTTCTTCTTCACTAATTTATTCACTAAACAATTATATTATTTATATCAGCACAGGTTCACAACTATTTATTTTTTACTCTGGATTATAATCCAATATTACTTTGTTAATTTTGTCGCATATAGTGTTCTATTTTATACACTGGAAGCACTTTCTTTGGCACTTGTGTAAATTTGACACATGTATATTAATTATGGTGTTTTTTAGCACTACTTTACTTTTTGGCAATATAGTATATTCCAGGCTCATCTCTCTCCCTCTCTTTTCTTTCTTTTTATAAGATTTTTTTACTTTTTTTTTTTTTTTTTTGGCCTTTTGGATATTCCTCCCCTCTCCCCTTTCCCTTTGTCCCTCCTTCTGGTCACTGCATCTTCTCTTTCACTGCTAGTTGTTGGTGAATTTTTAGCGCATTGGAGTCTTTCTCTTCTTTCCTGGAACAATGTCCTTTTCCCAGGTTGAAGATGTATTTTCCTGTAACACAGCTGCCTGTGCTTCGTTTTCCAGGTGTATCTTTGTTGCAGGTAGCCAGTTCATGCATGTTTGGATCCTTTCAGTGCCTCCTCCGTATTACTGGTCATCTTCTCCAACCCAGTTTTTGTCTTTTTGCTTCTTCTCTGCTATATAGTTCTGGCACTGGGAGAGTTTCTCCCAGTCAATGTCCATATAAAAAGTTTCTTGATCAGGATAGGCACTGACAAATGGTTGGTCTGGCTTGTCATGGGACCACTGCTCCATCTCTGTGGCCTTCTTCTTCCCGTGGAATGGGAGGGTGCCTAACTTGCATTGAAGGCATCTCTGAACCAGGAATTACATTCCCATCCGTGGAAACCTTGTGGGTGTATTTCTGAGACAGTTTGTCACTGTAGTTTGTTTCACAGCCCTGTGTCCCATGGATCCAAAATGTCCATTTGTCCTGCCTTAGTTCTTTATCCTCACCTCCATCTTCATGTGTATCTGCTGTTGAATTAGTGATTTTGTTGTTCCTGGTGAGGACTGAATGAATTTGGAGTAAACCAGAGGGGTTAATAACCCCCCACCCCACACCCACTACCCCTTCCCCCACCTGTTGGCTGGCAGTTTCCCGGGAATCAGAAGGGGCTACAAGGGAGAGTAGAGCCTCCAGATAGAGGTTGGGCTTGCTACCTGGTGGAGCAGGGTGGAAATGTGGGGACAAATCCCTTGATCCCACAGGCAGCCTGGATCCCCCTGAAAGCCTCCCACCAGTCAAAAACTTGATGGGGGACTACCCACCTGTCGCCTAACCCCCACTCCCAAGTCCAAAGGGAACTGCAAGGGAGGAAGGGAGGAGACTCCAGGGGCATGGTTGGCCTGGTTACCTGGTGGAGTCTAGGCTAATCTTGTCTATTTCCTGTTTCAGTGTTAAAACCAGTCCCTTTTCCAAGGAGTGCTATTTCCTGCTAATAATAATATCAGAAACCAAGAAAGATCTGATGTGAAGTGTGTTCATAGCTATTGGGGAAGGATTTTTCTGTAAATGTCTTTTTAAAAGGCAGAGGACAAATAGGACATAGACTACAAACAACTGAAAGGCTCATTCTTTCTGTCTCTTTCTTCCGAGACTAGGTCTCGCTATTTTTGCCCGTGTAAGTGCAGGCTCACTTTGCCCAGGGTACCATGGACTCAGCAATTCCCAGCCTCAGCTTCCCAGGTAGCTGGAATTATAGGCGTGCGCTACCATGACCAGCTATATTTTTTTGGAACTAGGTCTCGCTACTTTGCCCTGAGCTGGACTCGAACTGCCCTGATCCTGGTCCCCACAGTGGCTTCCTAGGCTGCCACTTACAGGCATGCGCCACTGTGCCCAGTTCTTTCTTGGATAAAAAACTTGAATTATGCATTACAATTGATTAAAAACATCCTTTATTTTTTAAGCAGGTCTTTTTCTTTAGCTGAGATTCATAGTTGAAGATACATACAAACACCAAACACAAAATAACGTTTTTAAGTGTTCATAACACAATCCTCAAACTTGTTTTTATGACAAATTTAGGGACTTCTAAATAAGTAGCAATTTACTTTAAAAACGTGACACAGGGCCAAGATCATATTTCAAGAGTCAGGAAAGCTGAATCAACTTAAAGGTCCAGTCCTATGCCAAAAGGAATTTTTTAAAGTTTTAGAATAAAAGTACCATGATTCAGTTTTTCAGAGAAATACCTCTCAGTTAAGCAGCTGCTATCCTATTTTGACTATTTAAAAAAAATCACCTCCATTAAAAATCAAACAATTATCTAACATAGTTTATTTAGGAGAAGGTTAATGCAACTATGCTTGGATATTATGTACCAACTCATATTTGTCACAACTAAGAGATTTTGGTAGGCCCAAAGTCAAAAAAAAAAAAAAAAAAGAAAAAGAAAAGAAAACAAAACAAAATAAAAAGAAAGGGGAGGGGGGACTTTAGTAACTTTTTCCTTAAAGAAAATTCATTTCAAAAAGAATATTCATTCCAAAGAAGAAGACACTCCTACTAGCAGAAAATAAAACTGGAGCCTCATTTCTAGGATTATGTTCTGGATTATTTTACCAAATGAATGAGTTAAACTCAGTTTCATGTTAGTCCTAAATTAATACATCAGCTTTAAAAGTAAACCCTGAATATGCACATATGACGCTAGTCTTTATTATCCTTAAGTTCTGGGTAACAATTGTAAACACACCTATATCTATCAAACTTCTCTAGCAAAATGAAACACTACAAAAATATATATATTAATTGACTTACCAATTATTCAAATGTTCCATAAGTAAGAGGCAACATTTACTATAGTTAAACAACACAACAACTATAGTTGGATTTGGGGGCAGATTATGTCTTAAAAAGAAAAAGCATTTTCAAAGGTAAACTCCTGTCATTAATGATTTCATGATAAACATTAACCATGCTAGTAATTTAATGGAGCTCTTAGCAGATATTTGTTCTTTAATATTAGAAACTACTAAGTGTTGGTGTGAAGCAAGGCAGTAGTCAACTCTGTGTGAGTCAGCAGTCATAATAAAAAGCCTTTCCAACTTGCCAAGACCTAACTGAGTTGGTTTTACAATGGAATCCATGAATTCAAAATCAGAGTATAAATAATTTGCAAGGAAAATAATGGTGCAGGATTAGAGACAAAACATCTGACTTGATGGTAGAGTCAAAGGCTCAAGTTGTGTATCTTCCAAGAGCTAAGTGCGTAGCTGTCTGAACTTATTTTCCTGGGTTTTGCATGCACTGCCCATTACCTGACCCCTTGTACATTCTCTGGTCCTTTTCATACTGTCCCATACCCCCCCACTCAGCAGGGTGCAATCTGGGATCTGTGGGATGGTGTGGTAATAGGATCAACGAATTGTGGTTGCTAAACAGGTTTTTAGTAGGCTTCCCAGTTGTCTTGGAGCCTATAATACTTTCATTAAGTACTGAAAGCAACTTTAGTACCACAAAGAATCTAGTATTTCCAAATCAACATGATCCAAACAGTGTATCACAGATTTCAAGTATTTAATGGAGCACTAAACAAATGTTTCAAGAAGAAAAAGTTAGTGGTTATGTTTTTATTCTTACTGATGAAAGTTATAAATTTCTTCTTATAGTTCCATATTTGTTACAGAATTCATTTTTTAATGTACTTTAAACATAGAGCAAATTTATACTTTTTTTTATGAAATTATGGAGTATTAAATCATGCATATCATGTTTTTCTAAAGTATATTTTAAACCACTATGTGGGGATACATGTTTTACTTCATATTTTCTTACAAAGAGGCAAAACTAATCTAAGAGACTAAAATCAGAATGATAGCCATAACATGGAAATTAAAGATTAGAAATTATAAACCAGGTAAGTAAATAAGACTGGAAGTCAAAACAGGGAACGATTTTCACTGAGGTTAGATTTAGATTAGGTAGACCAAGGTGCTATTTTGACTAGGGGCTCTTCTTAAAAGACTGACCCCAATTTTTTTTGTTGCCCACTATGCTACAAGTATTCTGTAACGCCAGATCCAAAATATAAAAAACATTTCAATTACAAAAAAGTTAAATATTATCAGAAAAATCTCAGGGGGAAAAAGAGCTCAATTAAGAAAAATGAACTCAATGTTGTTTTTATTCAATGTATTAATAAACTTTCAGGAGAATCAGCTTTTAAGAGCTACAGATGGCTGAGAATTCCTTTATAAAGAACACATAATAGTTTAAAAAAAGAAGAAAAGAACCTTCTTATCAAGCTTAGTATATATGCTGTTGACATTAATATACTATGAGAAGAGCAATGGTCAGGAGGAGCTGAGCCCTACTGTATTTTTTAAGGCTTCTATAGATAACACAGTGGGATGATGAGTAGATAGACACAGAGACTAATGAATATAAAAGAAAACACACAGAAATAAAGCAAACTTGTTGGGCCTGTAATCCCAGCTACTTGGGAAGCTGAGGCTAGGAATCACTTGAGTCCATGGGTTCGAGACTACACAGGGTAACATGATGAGACCTAGTCTCCAAAACAAAAGAAAAGAAAAGAGAAAGAAAGAAAGAAAGAAAGAAAGAAAGAAAGAAAGAAAGAAAGAAAGAAAGAAAGAAAGAAAGAAAGAAAGAAAGAAAGAAAGAAAGAAAGAAAGAAAGAAAGAAAGAAAGAAAGAGAAAGAAAGAAAGAAAGAAAGAAAGAGAAAGAAAGGAACAAAGAGAAAGAAAGAGAACGAATGAAAGAAAAGAACGAACGAAAGAAAAGCAAGCACGCTAGCTAACTGGATACAATAAACAAATGGGAAGAGGTGACTTTAAAATAAATAGTATTTGGACTTTATAAATAAATTAAATAAGTAGTGGTAGTTATTCAAAAAGTTGGATCCACAGTTCACACAAAAATCAGGATTAATTCCAAATGTATTAAGAGTTATGTATAAATTTATTAAAAAAAATAAAGCCATGTAAGTACTATCTGGGGTGGGGTTGGTGGAGTAGAGTTCAGCTATGACTCAAAATCTTAAGACGAAACATAAAATTTCATAAAATAATTTTTTCAGGATGAAAATGACAATAGTCAAAACTCTACCATTTCTAAGCTGTAAGATTACCAGAAAACCAAAAATGTAGTGACAATGACATTAGTTTGGCAACACAACTGCTCAGTAATGCTGTGAAGGAACAGGTACTCTGTTACCTGTAACATTAATAGGAATGCAAATGATATAAATCCTTTGGAAGAGAATTTCATAATATCTAGCAATATAACATAGAACTAACTACCTATGAAAGGTTATTAATTGCAGTATTACTTGTAATCTTTTGTGAAAAGAATGGAAATATCCCAATTTCCATGGATGGATGAAAGCGCACATAAAGTATTAATGGCCAATAACTGGTTCTATGTAGCTCCTAAAAAAACTTTGATATTAATATGGAAAATGTCCCAGGGCAGTTATTTAAAGAAAAGAAAAAGAAGAAAAAGCAAGATGCAAAATGTTTTATGAAGAAATGACTTATATAACAAATATAAGTAATTATGAAAGTTTTTGAAAAATGGCTAGATACAGGATGGAACAATTCTTCCCAGATTCTCTTAGCCAATTTAAGTCAATTCAGATTTCATGCTTAGCCTACTGTCCTAGTTTTATTCCCTGAAGTATCCTAGTTTAGACAAATTATCTACAGTTCTCAAGTTATCTATACTTGAGGTGAGAGAGATGAAAATGAACTGTTTCAATATGCTTACACCTTTATCTTTGTAATTATGTAAATTTTCACCAAATCAAAACAATAAATCAAAAAAGGGAAAAAACAATCCTTAACTTAAACTAAAACAAAAGAACTAAACTAGAACTTAAACTAAAACCTAAATTTTTATGAAGTGTGTTACATAAAATTATTTCAAGTGACCTTGGAGATAGTATTTGGGCTTACATGTTCAGTGTATATTCAACAACAAAGCAATCTTAACTTTTATTTAATTGTTCTGTTTATAAATAAGACAAGTACAATTGATCTTTGAGCAACATAAGCGTTTAGGAACACTAATGCACATTTCCCCCATTCTGATGTTGAAAATACATGTATATAGCTTTGTACTTCCCCAAAATTTAATTAACAGCTTGTTCTTGACTGGAGGTCTTACTGACAATATCTGTTTCCATATTTCTGAGAATGGTGCCATGTATAATCTCTAAGTCTTGATAAATTTTAACTTTCTATAATAGATTTGTATATATTTTATGGTAATAAATGAAGTGGACTATAATCTATATTTATACATTTATGCATTCATGACATAGCCTTTTCTTAATTTTTCAATATTTCTAGGCTACATGGTTTATCTATGTTTTTTTAAATTGTCACAAATCTCCAATTTCCCAATATACTAAATGGAAAGAATCTACATGTAAACAGAACTGCACAATTTAAACCAGCATTATTCAATGTGTCAACTGTAGCTAAGTTAGTTGTTAACAACTAAAAGTTTTAGCATAAGTCAGCTTCACTCATTAGTGAAGTGCAAATCAAAAATCACGATAAAATATCATCACACACCTGTGAAAATGACCCATACCAAGAAGACTGGGAACAATTACATGTTGTTCAGCATACAGTGAATAACAATTATATGTTGTTCAGCATAAAGTGAGAATGACCCATATCAAGAAGACTGGGAACAATTATATGTTGTTCAGCATACAGTGTTTACTGTTGGTGGGAATGTAAGTTGCTGTAAACCCTATGGAAAACAGAAATATCTTTAAAATATAAAAATGGAAACGCCATTTGATTCAGCGATATCTCCCCTAGGTATTTATCTGTAGAAAATGAAAACACTAATTCAAAAAGATTTATACACTTCTATGTTCATAGCAGCATCATTCACAATAGCTAAGGCATGAATACAAACTAAAAGCTGATTGATGAATGACTGGATAAAGAAGTTATGTCATGAATACTCTAGAGAGAGCAACCGATTATTTAAAAAGATGAAAGCTTGCATTTCATGACAAATGCATAGAACTTGAGGTGATAATGCTAAGCAAAATAAGTCAAAAAGCAAAAAGACAACTATCAGATAGTTTCTCTTATGTGTAGAATATAAATAGTGAAATTTAAAGAATTAACAAATCACAAAGCTAGCTCTTGGATTTGTGAAAAATATAGATAATTAGAGGGGTAAGGGAAAGGGGAAGGAGGAAAGGAACACAGATATTAACTGATAGTGGGAATGATACTACGACTTTAAGAAGATAGAGGTGAAGATGTGAATACCCAGATTTATATAGTTTAATAAATCAATGGCAAATCACTAAAACATTATTAAATGAAAATAAGTATTGATTATCTTCAAAAAAGTTTGAGAAAATTTCAGTATGAAAATTACAAATATAATGTCAAAGGGGTAAAGAATCTATATTCATAAATTTGGATTGACAATATTAATACAAACCCAGTTTTCCCCCTGCTATCACCAACAAAAAGGGTTAGGGAAAATGATAACCTAGTAGTAGCAATAAGTACCCTTAATGCCACAATTGTGGTCTCTAACTACTGTTTTTTCTCTCCAGGAAGCAAAGCTGCTTAGAGAAATGGCTAATTCCAGATGTGAGGCAGAAAATGTATAAGATGAGCTTGGGACGGCCTGCCTAAAAGCCAACAAAAAAGACAGCAGTCAGGTCAAAGACTCAACAGTCAATTGAGTCAGAGGCTCTTACTAATGAAAGACAAGACAATTTGAACAAAAAGAACAATAACAACAATGATTAAAACACCGAAACTATGAAAAAAAGTTCTGTTCACAATGACACAAAATAAACCCTACCAAAAATGTACTGAACCCTACCAGAATTTTTTTTTTTTTTTTTTTGAGACTAGGTCTCACTATTTTTGCCCATGGAACTGCAGGCTCTCATTGCCTGGGGTACCACAGACTCAAGCAATCCCCAGCCTCAGCTTCCCAGGTAGCTGGGATGACAGGCATGCGCCACCATGCCCAGCTATTTTTTGGAACTAGGTCTTGCTAGGGGCCCCAGCCAGGACTCGAACTGCTATCCCTTGCCCCTGCCACTTCATAGGCTGAAGCTTACAGGCACAAGCCACCATGCCCGGCCCCTACCAGAATTTTTATTAGGGCCCAAGTCAAATGTCTTGCAAATGATAAAGAACTAAGTTTTTTTTCTTATATTTGCTTACTTATCATTTATTTCGAGGTAACCAATGAGTTCTAGTAGATAAGGGAAAGTTTTTCTACACAGAATAATTTCAGCTAGTAAATGAGGAAGGAATAATAAAAACAAATCACAATTTATAACTGATAATGAAACTGATAATGAGTCATCAATGAAGGGTGAAAATGAAACCACTAGGTGAAAGACTCATGATGAACTTACAAAAAAAGAATCAGACTTTCAACATCCAGAACCCACCAATTAATTGTAGCATTACTAAAGGAGGAGAAAAGAGTATTAAGTATACACTATATCACTGTACTTCATCCCTCCAAAACTGAATCTCAATTTAATCAAGCCTTTAGGTGTAACTTTCAATCTAGAGAGAACAGAGCAGCAAGTTAAATAATCACAAAGAAGCAATCAGTCAAATTCACTATATGGTATACTTTCCATAACTTACTAATTTCTTCAACAAGTCAATGGAATTTTAAAGGGTGCTGAGGGGAGGAAGAATTGGTTTAGATAAAAGAAACTTAAGAATTCTAAAAACCAAATACAGTAAGTGGACTTTGTGGGCTTGTGATTTGATTAAAACATTTAGTCAATATATATAAATATATATTGTTTATATATATAAATGTTTATATATATAAACATTTAGTCAATCAAGGAAAACAATACAGACTGAGTATTAGACACTAAGGAAATACTGTCAATTCTATTAGACATGGTAATGACACTGTGCTAAATAATTTATCTTTCTGAGATACACAATTAAGGGACTTTGGGAGTACAGTCAAACTATTTACTTTATAATATTCTAACAACATAAAAAAGGAGTGAAGGACAGACAAATGGCTGAAACAAATATGGTCATTGAAGCTGTGTAGTATTTATACAGCTCATTGTACTCTCTATATGTATTTGAAATACTAGAGACAAAATACTGAGGGAAAAAAAAAGGAATATAGATTTAGGATCAAAACCACAAGATTTAAGAAAGTGTCAAATAGCACAAAAGAAAATGAGTTATGGTGGTTACTGTCAGCTTGAAAATCAGAAAAGAGAAATTATTTTATGCAATGGAGCTAGAGGGTGAAAGTCTGCCAGTCAGACTATATACTAGAAGTATACAGAAGGATACAGGAAGGGAGGGTTGCTCTCTAATTTGGGTATTGTCAGAGATTGGTACTCACCCATGAAAAGCATGGGGAGTGTTTCAAAGTGGAAGAGAGGAGCAGTCAGTTTTGCAAAGGACATCAAGGAGAGTCTAATATAGAAAAGAACAAGAAAACAAGTACTGCTGGACATAAAGAACTGGAATACTTAAAATTTTATCCTAGAAAACAGAAAGATGAACTGAATTTAAATTGAAAGATCAAGTTACATATAAAACTACCCAAGGGTTTAAAATTGGTCAGTAAATTCTTAAACAATATATTTTTAATGGAAACTAGCCCAGAAGTACATCAGTTACTTCTAAAACTGTAGAGATATATAAATGTATAATTATTCTTCCTGAGTTTAATTACCAAACCATTTTCCTAGAATATCTGAATGGCAGATTCAGATATTTATGTGATGTTATGTGATGGTTAGCACATATACACGTTACACTCTCATATACACATTCATAATTCATACTCACACACATTTTACCCTAAAAGTTAAAAGGGTATTTGTGTATTTAGCAGCCATGTTTTAAGTGCTTGTGTATGTGTGTATATATATTACATATATATTTATAGATATAAAAAAATATATAATATATATTTTTTATATGTCAGGGGTCATATACTTAGTTTTTCTTTTTCTCTGAATTGTACATATTAAGTTAACTTATGTATATATAATAGTGTTCTAAAATAATTCAATTTTTTAAAATTTTATCTATCATAATAAAGAAATTATAGTCACAAGTCATAAAATAAACTGTTCATCTTGGGAGAATAATGCCATAAGAACTTATTTGCAGTCACAGAACACTGATGTACCTTCTATGTATAAGATACTATAATATCTATTAGTGAAATGAAAGTGAATTTAGGATGATAGAGAAAAAAATACCTCTACTCTAGTTCTCTTAGTAATCATTATAAAACAATAAGGAACAATATAAGCTGAAACACTAACTCCAACTTGGAAGGACCTAAGAGCTAAGTGAAAAATGTATGCCATAGAACTCTGTAAAGACTCAGCAGCTGAAGACACAGTTTTGCAAAGACAAGTCAATTTTGAAGACATACATCTCTGGATCCCTGTCTCTCTACCCACAACTGTAGAAGAGGATTAATCTGTACAGAAGAGGTCCTAGAAAGGGAACAACAAAATTGTAGATGGCAGTGGTGACGATGGAAAGAAACAAGGAAAATGAATGAGTATGTATACTGAATACTAAAAGAATATTTGAATCCACTCATGTTCATAGAACATTTGCAGGAACGCACATCACCCAATCCTAATCCATGGAAACTGAAAGAATTCGTTTTTGAAAAAGTTACACAACCTCAAGAGAGAGGGCTCCTCAATTTAAAAAAAGGCAACACATCCTTTAGTGAGGCAAACATGCCCTGTCTGCATGTACAAGGTTCTAAATCATCTTTGGAGTACCTAATGTTTACATGCAAATACATGATCAGGGATCACCAAGCATCTGAAGAAGTGGAAATAGTACAAGAAGTAGAAAGAAAAAAATTCAACAATCAATAAATTATAAGAACATTCTGAGACAGATACGTATTTTATCAGTAAAACAAGAACAGTATATTCACCAAAAAGAATAAAGAGCTTTTGGAAATTTAAAATGAAAATCATAGCCGGGCATGGTGGAACGTGCCTGTAAACGACAGCCTATGGAGTCACGGCTGGAACTGGGGATTGCAGTTCGAGACCTACCCGGGGCAACACAACAAGACCTAGTCCCCAAAAAAATAGCTGGGTGTGGTGGTGTGTGCCTGTAATCCCAGCTACCTGGGAAGCTGAGGCTGGGGATTGCTTGAGTCCGTAGTACCACAAGCAATGTGAGCCTGTGGTTCCACAGGCAAAAATAGTGAGACCTAGTCACATACATACATACACACATACATACACATGCATACATACATAAATAACTAAATGAGTAAATAACTAAATAAACAACTAAATAACTAAATAAACAACTAAATAAGTAAATAGCTAAATAAATAAATAAATAAACAAAATGAAAGTCAGTGTTTTAAACATTAATTCAAAAACTGGAAGATGAAAAATTCTCTCAGGAAGCATATTCCAGTACAAAAAGAGAATAGGATTACATTTAGCAAATTAATTTTTATACTATTAAGTATTAAATCATAACACTAATTTATTTATATATAATTTCCTTATACAAAGGAAAATAAACTATTCTTCAAGATGCTAAGTGTCTTTTTTATTTATAATCTTAATTCATGCTTCCTTTTTAACAATATGTGAAAAATTAAGATAAAAAGTAAAATTTTCCCATTGTTTCTCCATTCCAAGTCCCAGGAATAAGCCTTTTAATTTTTTTCTAGACCATTTTCTATAAAAATTAAAAATATGTTAATATTCTTCAATATAAGCAAGTGCAATATATAATATATATATTTATTATGTCCTTTATACATACCACTCCATAGTTATGAAATACTTTTACATTCTTTAAAATTTTTTTAAAGTCAAGGATCCTGTGGTATGTGGTAAGAAATATTAAGAACTTTTTACTGCACGTCAACTTACCGACACAGTCACAACACTCATCCCAAAGGGTGCCAAGACACAGCATACACTCCTTGCAGCAGGAACAATTTCCCTCTCCAGGTCGGCACTGGCAGAGTTCCTAGAAATAAGACAGACACTCAAATTTAAAATTCCAAATAACTTTAATTAAAATTAAATCTTCACATATTTCATTTTCAGTAATTTAGTCAACATATTTTATTTGGTATCATTAACTATTTATAGAAACATTCATTGTAATGTCAAATTTATACTTCCTTTTGGACACAGTGAACCTATTTTAGATGCTTTTGTCTTATTTTGAAACAAAGGAAACAGTTTACATTATAACCCATAATTTTATCTCCCATCCTACCTTGACAAACAATTTAGTACAAGAACAAAATCTTTATAGTTATTAGAGTTACTGTCCAAAATAATATAATTAGTCAACTTAGTGGGCATTGTGGTTTCTCAAGACGCAAACTGTGAATGAAATCATTACTTATGAAATGCAACTTTTGTAGACCTACAACATATTAAAACAATGTGGTTGATATGGTAGATTGTTTAAAAAGAAAGCAATTATTCCCCCTCTTTGTAAAGTAACTTTGCATTCCCTCTGATCTAAGGACAGACTCTATATCCAAACCCATTAAATGTAGGTGACTATGAGTAGAATTCAGTGGGAGTGACACAAGTCAGTTTTAGTCTAGCCTCAAGAAACCTTAGAACTCTGCCAAGCTGCCCCAGGAAGTCTGGGAGAAGGCAAGTTGGACAAGTTGATCCATTTGAAGTCATTCTAGCTCAGTTAACCTCTAATCACCCAAGAGTTGACAAGACATAAAATGAAAACAGAAAAACCACCCAGCTGACAGAGGCCCAAACTGCCAACTCACAGAAGCAAGAGCTAAATAAATAGTTTTAAGCTACTAAACATTGGGGTGGTTTCTTGCTCTACAAAGATTAATGAATAGAGCTTACTTCATACATGAAACTTAAAGGTAATTCCTTTAGTCTTCACCTCTGCCCCTTCCCTTGCCACTTCTTAACAAACCCAACTTAAGAGGAAATTCTAGTCATCATTTGTCTATTTGGATTTAACTGGTTTATGAGAACTATACATATTTTTTATTTTACTCTTGTTCCTCACGCCATCACTTCTAACATCTTATCCTTTTCTCCTCCCCCCTGCTGTACTCCAGATATTTATTAATATATCCAATAATTTATAGAAGTATTCCACTTTGTTAAATTATCCTTTATGTAAACAATCAGTACTTGTCATTCTGACAACATATTCCTATATATCCTATATCTTATATTCCCTCAAACTTCCTTCATTTTGCTATAAATTGCTATATTTCATCTTTCCTTATGGCTGAATAGTATTCCATTGTATGACTAGCTCACACTTTTGATCCAATTGCCTATCAATATGCATTTAGGCTCCTCCCATATCAAAGCTATTGTAAAAAGTGCTGCTGTAACATTTAAGACAACACAGATTTTTGCGCTGATGGTTTCATGTTCCTTGGGTACATACCCAAGAGTAGGACTGCAGGGTTCTATGGTATTTTCATTTTGAAATGTTTAAAATGAATCTAAACCATTTTCCACAATGGGTATGCCAGCTTGTATTCCCACCAGTTATGTAATAATGTTCCTCTTTCTTCAAATATTCTCCAGGATCTTTCTAATATGTGCCATCTTCATCAGTATGAGATTATAGCTCATTGTGATTTTAATGTGCCTCTCTCTTACTAGAAGTGATGATGAATATTTTTTTCACATAGCTATTAGCCATCTGGATATCCTCTTTGATGAATGTCTGTTCACATCTGCTACCCATTTGTTATTGGGTTTTTCCTTTGTTAAACTGCATAAGTTTTTTACATATCTTGATTATTAACCTCTTGTTGGTTATATATTGCATAAATATTTCCTCCTATTAAATAGAATATCTTTAATCTTTTTATATTTTTTCTCTTTATAAAAGTTTAGCTGAGGGTAATTCCGATGGCTTATTTTTACTTTTATTTCCCTTGCCAACAAGGGCTAAGTGTCCAAAAATACCTTTATAGTTGATGTCATGGAACATATCACCAATATTTTCTTTTAAGTATTTTACTGTTGCAGGTCTTATGACTAAACCTTTAATTTATTTGAAATTTATTCTTACATATAAAGTTAGAGAGTGATCCAACTTCATTCTTCTATGTGTGGCTTCCCAGTTTTCTCTGTACCTTTTTATTAAAGGGACTCTTTTCTCACTGTACCATCATGGCTACTTTATTATAGATTACATAGATTAGCATAGATTGATACAGACTTAGATTTACTTCTAGGTTTCCAATTCTGTTTCATTGATCCATGCTTCTATTTTATTGTTTTCAATACTGTTGCTTTAAAGTAAAGTTTGGAGTCAGGTAACATGATACCTTCATTTTTTTTCTTTGATCTCAGGATTGATTTTAATGTTCAAGGTCTTTTTGTTATTACATATAAATTTCATTTTGGGGGGCTCAATATCTCTGAAAAATATTATTTGTGTTTTGATGGGTTAAGTTTATAGATCTCTTTAGAGAGGATAATCATCTTGATTCTATTGATTCACCCCATTCATGATCACAGGTTCACAGGTTCAATCTTTCTATCGCCTTATGGCACAAAGTCCTTTAAATAACATGTTGTAGTTCTTGTATATGTCCTTCAAATTAGGTCAATTCTAAGGTATTTGATTCTTTTTTAAGACTGTACATATTTTTTTAAACTTAAACAAAATACATAACAATTTATCCCTATTAATCTTAATTGCACTGCTATTTGAGTCAGTTTATCATTCTAATGGCATGACTTTTTGCAATACTAACATTTAATTCCATGCTTTTTTCTTCTCCAAACATTCCCTATTTATTACACAGCATTTAAAAGAAACTACAATTGAGCTCTTTTCTAACTAGTTGATTAGTTTGACTTTGATGTCTTTATGAGCTATAGCATTTTGGTAGTGTGGAATTCTGTACAATCAGGCCACATTTATGTAATATCATGCAGGTCTTAGGTAAGTTTTGTAGGCCTGTTAGAAAGAAATATACACAAGTGATAAAGATTTTCTGAGAAGTACAGATGCTTAATCAAAAAACTGATGCTCTCTGTGAAGAATAGTCCTTCCCTAAAATGCTCAGATATGCTTTTTCCCAAGATGTCCAGGGTAGGCTTTTTATAATAGGTATTTCGCTGAAATGTGGAACTAGGTCAATAGATGCCCTATGAGCTTCAAGAAAAACCATTACTATTACCTTAAAGAACAAGGACTACCCACATGTAGAGTCAACTTCAAAAACAGTTTTTCATTAAGAAACCTATCTGATGGCAAGCAAATATTTAAAACATCATGTCAAATGTGTCATACTTTCCTTGTTACATGAGATCCTCTCTTGGAAGCCGCAGGCCTTTAACCTATTCACTAGCACAAGAATCTAAATCTGCCTTACTTCCTCTAGAATTTACAGTCACATAAATTCTTCATATGTATGCAATTAAATTTATTTTTCTTCTATTAATCTGTTTAATGCTAACTTGTTTGCTTGACCATGCCAAGAAGAACTTAAAAGGGACAAGGGATATATTCCTCTACACCTTACACCTAATTCTGAGGAATTCAAAAGTACCTGAAATCTAGAAAAACAAGGTTGCCAGAGCTGTACTTTTTAATTTGTTTCTTTATATGAACCTATCTATCCTGTCTTAAATAACACTAAATAATAAAGCTTATCTTTAGGTAATTTTTGAGTACATTTAAAGTGAAAGAATATTTTCTGAGTACACATTTTTGAAAACATCACCAGAGTTCAGGATATTGATTTTTAAAATCTTTTTGGTTTTGTAAAAGTCAGTCAAAAAATTTATAGTTTCTCTTTATATTATACATAGAAAATATCTTTAGCTATCTTAGTTGCTTATATTTACACTATTTAGTTCAGGAGAAACGAGAAAAGTAATTTATTCAAAGAATAAACCTCACCTTTTTCCTATCTACTGCAACTTGCAAAATGTAACTTGCTAATTTTTTTTTCTAAATAACTTTTAAATGAATATCAATTTAATGGCTTTCACTAGAAAATCTAAGTCTTTAAAGCATTATGCCTTTTACTGTCAGGTCTCTGTTAAGAGTTTAAGCTGGAGTGAAAGGATATGCTAAACAGCAAAATTACTATTACGTCTGGAATGTAAAAATTGAGACTATTCATTGCTTAAAACCCTGGGCAACATAGCTAGACCAAGAAAGGAAAGAAAGGAGAGAAAGGAGAGAAAGGAGAGAAAGGAGAGAAAGGAGAGAAAGGAGAGAAAGGAGAGAAAGGAGAGAAAGGAGAGAAAGGAGAGAAAGGAGAGAAAGGAGAGAAAGGAGAGAAAGGAGAGAAAGGAGAGAAAGGAGAGAAAGGAGAGAAAGGAGAGAAAGGAGAGAAAGGAGAGAAAGGA
>PVHY01025166.1:0-18741 GCA_004024945.1 Uropsilus gracilis | reverse complement strand
AAAAAAAATAAAAAATAAAAAATAAAAGAAAAAAAATTTTAAGCAGCATCTCATACCTAGGAGGTATATGAATGACAGCATTGTCTGTGTTTTATAACATAAATAAGAAACATGAAAAACGTGCTGTTTTGTTCCAGATCACCATTAAATTTTGAGTTTTATCTCTTATGAAATGATGAAGAATGATGAAGAGGTTCTTTGGTTCCTGACATTGAAGTTCTAATGTCCTTTAATGGTATTCAGACACTTCATTTTCACTTTATTATCCCGAACTTATACTAAAATTCTGTTCACTAATACTTTTGGCATACTGAAATGTTTTGGATATAAAGGGTGTCTTTATGGCTTTCCACTGATTTTTTCAACAAGGTTTTCTCACATATGGTAATTCTTCTTTTAGGTTGTATGGGAAAGATTTACAGTGAATTGTTTGAGCAGAATAAATATGATAGTCTTAAAAAAAAAAGTTTACAAATTTAGTCATGATATAAAATTAAGGCCAAAAACTAAACCCAGATTTTTTTTTTTAAAGAAGAACATCTGAGCCCTCAGTGGATTTTACAGATTTGAATGTTCTCAGGGAACCAGTACACAGACATACCAGGCAGGGAAGCTGGACCAACTGTATGGCAAGCATGTAGGCTTGATAGTGGGGGCAATGGGGCTAGGAGTCAGGCAAGACCCTAGATTATCTTCATGCTTTTTCACTGGGCTCTCATTTGAATTCCTCCCTCTGGAATTCTCTTTTTTCCTCCTCTAGGCTGATACCATTATTTTTATCCCCTCCCTCTCAGGTCCAGGCACACACCCACTGGGTTAGATATGTACAATCACGGGGTGGCACAATACCACAGGTGCTGGTCATAGAGGCTAAAGGCAGAAAAAGACTGACAACTCATTTACACTACAGTAAGCTTGCATACTAGTGCTTTTGTGATGATAATGAAGCGGTCCTAGAATTGAATCATGTTGTTAGTGGAGTTAATTATCTTAACCAAATTCCCTCCTCTAAGAACTTCACCCACCTGCCTCTGGATTCACGTTTTTTTCACTGCAAATCCTTAAATCCCAGGGTTGTAGTTTATCAGGTAATTTACAAAGGACAAGTTAGGGATCAAGGAGAGAGACTGGGCCAATGGAAATCTTTGTGCCAGGACCTTGGAAATTGATCAAAATGCAAATGCTTGTTTCTTTGTCCATGATGCAGACCTGTTCAGATGCTTCCACTGAAGAGAAATATAATTCAAGTGAGGAGACCTTCCTTAGAAAGAATAGGACCATAATAGATGCCTAGAAAAGGTTCCATTAAAAGAGAGTGGTGAATTTTAGTTTTAGTTCCTAGTACAATGCCTCTACCACCTCTTTACCCTTGATGCCAAGGGGAAAAGTTGTAACCATTTAATTAGTCCCTTTTTTATAAATATATATAGAGAGAGAGAGACACAAAAGAATATTATTTTTCCAATTCTAAAATATATGTAACAACTAATATAATGGTTATTATGTTCAGTAGAAGACTGGAATCACATTTCAAATTAAGTGTCTTTATATTTGGTAAGAGACGCACTTTGGAGCTAACACTTAACTGCTAACTTTTATGCCAGAGATCATCAGACTAACAGTCAAAAATCTATGATTTAGTTTGACAAATGGAAATAATAATTTAACCCTTTAAAGATGCTTAACAAATACAGTGTTTGGTAACTGAAAGGAACAAAGTACTTGCTTTGTGTGTATCTGTTCATCTGCTTCACTCCCAGCATTCACTGAAATGCAAAACAGAGATTAGATTCTCAAAGTACTGAAACTCAGAGTATCCAAGAGTCTGAGTCTCCCTCTGATTACTTGGTCCTGGTAAGTCCCTTTGAGCTCTGAATTTAGAGGCTTTATAAAGATGTACTGAGTGTGGGCAATTCTTTGACAAAGTGTGTCTGTGGGCATGTGTTTAAACTGATATATATATAATATATAATATATATTTATATATAATATATATTTGTACATAATATAAATCCTACATTTAAAAGCCTGCATCAAAATTAAATTACTGATTCAAAATATTGCTTGAAGAAATAATAATTAATCCAGTGTGCATTTATGCATAGACATATTTAGCTATTGTAAATGAGCTGCCAAACCATTAGATTAAATATCCCCCAAATTAGGGAATGATTCATATGAACACTTGTACTTCAAGGAATCAACATATTAGCATGAAGTAGCATGAAATAAAATCACAAGACTATCTAGTGATTGACAGTATGTACATACTTTCACAGAACCACAAAATAATGCAAACAATAATAAAACTGGTATAATGTTCAATTATGCAAAAATTCTTTGCTATGTTATAACTTATTGGAACTTCCCAAACACCCTGTGAAGTAATTACACATTCACTATAAAGTCTAAAAAAGAATGTGAAGATCAGAGGTGCCAGATAAATTGCTAAATTGCTTGTGGTAACATAACTTTGAAACGCTTGTTTTCAACACAAAAATTCTTGTCTCAAAATCTGTTGTCTCAGTACATAGTGCTCCACCAAAAGTAAAATATTCTTTTAATTAGTAGGAGTGCATTTTTTAAAAAAATTAATATTATTGAAATATTTAAATATTATTTGAATAATTTAAATATTTAAGAGTGCATTATTTTTTCAAAATGAAGTTAGCCTATATCATGATTCAACAACTCAACAATCATTGTGCCATATGTATGAGACTTTTCACTACTCGTGTGTTGTCCAGACAAAGTCCTGTATTCTCCAGGTTAAAGGTTTTATGTCCTTTCGGAGATTCTGCAGTGAGCAACAGTGTGAAACATAAGGTCAACTCCAAGGCAGGTGTTCAAGATCAAGCAGGATTAGTAAATAGGAGAGCTATGGACCAGGGTGTATCCACAGCATGGTCAAAGCAGAAAAGCTCTTCTATCAATTGTGTAGAGAAGCCCACAGAGTGGTAAAAGGACACCACAGCATCTTGAACGCTGAAAGAATACTACAATGCTCAATGCACAAACCTGTGAATTACTCTCATCACACTTGCTGTGTCTTTTCAGCGTTTAAAAAAGGTGTAAGATTTAATTCATTTAAGACAATGTCCTACCATTCTCAACCCATTTTTCAATTACTTGTGCAGGTATATATAGTCACAAAAGCAAAATGCTCCCACTATGTAACCTACTGATGACAATTCAGAATACTTCACAATTCAGAATACTTCACATCAATGCAATAATTATGGAAATCATGAGGCGTGACTTGGGAAAGGGCAAAAATCAGCATCAAATATATATATATATATATATATATATATATATATATATATATATATATATACTTCAATATTTCTTTTGGTAAAACATAAGAGCATCATTTTATATTCTTTCTATGAAATAAAAACAATAGAGATATGGTATTATCTTTCTCTGTTTTTGATATATTCACTGATGAATTTAGAATCAGTAACTGGCTTTTTAAGATAGTCCCACATAAGCAATGAATACAACATACTATATATTCTTTAAGAATTGCAAGCAGAAATGTTTTACATCATTGTGTTCTTTTTGTATAAGTTTGGAAATGTTGTCCTTGTAAACAATAGTTTTAAAAAATAAATATTGAGCTCAAAATATATTACTAAAGTATTTCAAAAGATCAGCAAAAAGTCTATACATCTGCAGGTGAGAATGTCACAAGCAAGCAGGCGATCTTTAATTTAAAAGATAGTGGTCCCTTTTGTTTCATTTATCTTGTTTTATGCTCATGAATGTTTTCAAGAGTTATAGCAAATTGATTTTTTAATTTGCACTGCTATTGCAACTGATATAAATGGTAGTTTCGTCTTTGTGAGGATTTTAAAAATGAATCCCTTATTCTGAAATGTAAATAAATAAAACAAAAAGTCACATACTCTGTATTGTCTTTGTCCTATGACAACAGACTAAATTAATGGCTCTTCTTTCATATACTTACTCTGTAAAAAAAATGGGAATAATAGCTTCTACCTCATAAAAACTGTTGGGAATACTTTAAAATAGTATGCATGTAAAGTGTATAGAGCTGAGAACTATGACTAGCATAAAAAGGGCTCAATAGCTATTGGTACTTGTACCATTTTTACTACTGAGAACCAAAACCATGTGGTCCAACATCAGTATTACTATGATTTCACTCTTCCAAAAAAACTTGTTCAAGAATGTGGAAGTGCAAATAACTTTATTTCGATAAGTTTCTCCCACTCCATATATCCAAATATAAATCCTAATTGCCTCCTTTCTTGACACAATAGACTCATTCAAATAGGTTTATCTAGGACTACTTATTTTTTAATAGTTTATTTATTAATATAAATATTTCACATCTTTGTTTTCTTTGTTTTCTCCAGAGCTCATCCACCACCTCCACTCCCTGACCACTGTGACCACTCCCTCCCATCTCCCCATGCCCCATCCCAGTTGTGTACTTTAGTTTGGTTGTTAGCTTGTTTGAACTTATCTTCCTGGCCTTTAGCTTTTCTTCCTATTCTCACATATTAGTGAAACCATTCAGTTTCTTCTGTCTTTTTCTTTCTGACTTGTTTCTGATAATATGATTTCTTCTAGGTATATCCATATTATCATAAATTCATTAAATTTGTTATTTTTAATTGATAAGTAATATTCTATTGTGTATATGTACCACATCATTTTCATCCATTCATCTGTCTTGGGATATCTGGGTAGTTACGATGTCCTTGCAATTACAAATAGTGCTGCAGTAAACATGAGGATGTTTGATGATGAGGATGAGGATGATAATGATGTTAACTGATAACCCACCAAAAGAATACCTGTATAAAGTAACTGTAATTATTACCAACCCAGTCAAGAGAGTCAATATTTTGTTAAAGTCTTAGTATCTCTTTGAGAGGAAGGTAAAGATTAGGTTGTTTATGAGGTTTTAGGAATTTTTTTAAGGGGAGAAAAGAACCAACAATAAATTAGTAACATGTATACCTCCTGTCTACATGAATCAAACCCAGTATAACTCTTAAGGCAGATCTTTCAGTGCAGTGACCAGGTGAGGTCAGGATTTCCAAGGACTATTTATACTTCCACATGCCCTAGAAATCCTGACCTCACCTTGGCCACCAAAGCCAAAGAAATAGCTCAAAAAACTTTTGTCAAATCTCAATCAGGTCCTAAGACAGTAACAAAATATCAACTTTCTTGACTGGGTTGATAAAAATTGCAGTTACTTTATACTGGTATTCTTTTGGATTATCAATTAACATCATTATCATCATCATCATCATCATGGATATCTTTCAGCTCTCTAACCCAGTGGTTTCTGAATTTTGCCCCAGGAGATGTGGAACACGAGGAAATTTATGGGATATAGAAGGGTATTTCAAATTTCTGTAGTAAGCATAGCAAACACTACCATCTCAGACACTGCGTAGACTGTTTTAACATTAGTTTACTATGCTCCTTTCAGTTCAAAACAGCATACCTTTGTGAAACTGGGCTTTGAGAAACTGCTGGACCAAAAACCCAGCATGAAAATTAGTGGAAAGGAAAAGAAGGATAAAAGATACTAAAATATGAGAAGCTACACAATACTCAACTGATACATGCATCATATTAGTTACTAATTGTGGCTACTTTGAGATGAAGTAAGAATATTCTTATTTTTTATATATGTGCATTATTATTTATTCATATGGCTATTAAACTGTTAGAATTTAAACATTTATTAGGTTGTTTAGACCTAACTTCTTAACAAATGGGAATATTAGCTTTTTTATTTTGGTCTAGAAATATTGTAAAAGCACAAAGATACTAAAAATAAATGTTTAGAATTCTACTCTAAACTACTCTCTGTGAACCATGACTTATGTAGAACTTTAAGAAAGATTTCCTACCCTCCAAGGTAAAATTACCTTTGTGACTCTCTCCAACATCAACCCAATCAACATTTTCTATGGCTTTCTCCTTTCTTGTGAATGCCCTCAACTGAATTTCTGGGTGTCCAGAACTCCTACTATATACCCCAAGGAGTATATTATTAGGAAGACTAAAGATGAAATTACATCTTTGTCAATTTCTTTAATTCAATAAATTCTTAATGAATAGTGGATATCTGTTAAGCTTTGTTTGGACTAAAGATAAGAATTCATTGCATTAATACTTTCAGCACCTTGGTAGCTTGTTTGCATTTGGCTAAACATTTCCAAGCATTAATGTACTCTGAAATGATGATCATTTCTGAAATAGGTGTCTATTCCAATTAGTGGCAAAATTTTCAATAGGAACAGAAAGACATACCATTTTATGCTCATTAAATTTAAACCAGGACAGGGATTGGTTACAAACATTTCAAATGTGTTTTTCCAGCATTGATAAGCAAACTTTATGAATGACCAAGTCCCATTTTCTCTCTCATTTTCCTGCTTCACTCATATATATATATGTATATATATATATATATTCCATGAGTTTTCATCAAAATGGATCATTTCTTGCATAGAATTTAAAATGTGCTCAACCATCCAGTTTTTCTACCAGTACCACACTGACGTCTGTCTTTAGTCCAGCTAATACACTGACTATAGCTCAGAATTTCTTTTTCTAAGAATTTCCTTGATGTGAAATCAAATTATCTTCAGTATTACCATGTTCTGAATTATCTTCTGAATTTTTCTTTTCCACACACAAAAGTTTCATATTTTTAATACTTACAAGTAACTACATTTCACTAATTAATAAGTTTATTAGTAAAGATGCAGGTAAGTTATCTGCTCCACCTCTATTCCACTACACTTGCTATAAATTCTGATAAGTAGAGAGAGAAAACTCCAAATTAATGCCTTATTTCCAAAACAATCAAAGGCCAACTCAGAACTTTTGTGTGAAGAGTTTCAGTTTTAGTGCAACAATATGTCAATAAATGTAGCCTTTCCCAATAAACCAAGTGTGGTTTTTTAGATCCACAGATATATTCAAATACAATGAATATATTTAAATTATAAGTATTATAATGCTATAAGTATTAAGTATTATATAGTATTATACTATACATACTATATATCTGCTATATATAGTATTTATATATATTTATACTTACAATACTTATAATTTAAAGAATTACTAACAGAAAACATCATTCCCTAAGTAAGTCTAAACAAACCTGCTCCATTTTCACTCTTCTTAGAACATCACTTTCAGATAAGAATATGACTATCCCCCAAAAAAAACCTTTGGCATTTAAAGTCAAAGCAAACCAAGAACCAGGTCAGTTATTTTTAAGATCTGCCTTTTCTTCATCAAGCCAAATTTACATATGTACAATAAGTGAATGGCATACTGATAGGAAAGGAAATCATAAAATCAGCAACACTTCATGACAATAAGTGATATATTGGTTCTCTCGGGCAGCAAGAAATAGAGAGCTGAAGCTAAGCTAATGGAGAGATTTTAAGTCTCAGGGGCCAGTGTTTAGTAATAAAGGCAACAAAATCTCACTATCAAATTCTGCCTGAATGAAGTCCCAGAACTTAAAGAAGTGTGCAGAATCATTTATTGAACTTGTGTTTCTATCTCCCCAACTACCAACGAATGCTGCAAATAGCACACACAGAGACACATGCAAGAGGAATTTTTCCTGCATTTTTAAGTACTGATGGCTTACCTTAAAAATCATTAATATCAAAGAAAATTAATAATAGTGTGTACCAGGGGTTAGCCAGGGACTATTTTAAAGTCAGCTATTTTCATTCTCCACATCTTAACATTCCCCTTTCAAACCCATTATACCCCTAGCTCTTCTAGCATGGACTCAGTGACTGTTCCTCTGTCCTTGTTCCATGACCTCCCTCATCCAAATCATTTATATTCTCATGTAAATTCAAGTCACTGTGTTATCTGTTCTAAGGATTTGTGAGTTAAACTTTATCTCCAAAAATGAAGGTGATGGTGATGATCCCCACTGAGGAGATGGCAGATATAAATAAAACAGGTAAGAGAGTTACTGAAATTACCTTTCTGGTAATAACTTATGAAAAAGACAAAGTTAAAAATACTCTTTCTCATTTTATCCCCAGAGACTCTATAATGCAAAAACAATTTTTGATAAATTTCCCTACATACAATGTTTCTCTCAGCATACCTTAGTTTGTATAAATGTGTAACTATTCAAAATAGTTTTAAAATAATTACCCTGGGCTTAACTAGGGCCTCTGCTGATTTCATTCTTACTCTAGATAGTCTTTTGGCAGATTCTATTTGACCAAATGGGGTGTTTATTCAATTGCTTCTGAACTAGAGTGTGAAGCCTAGTTCATGATTGTCAGTTAGACTTCTGGTTAATTTCATCTATGTCTATAGATCTGCCTCAGTGCCAGGAGCTGGTTATGTCTTAACATGAAATGGCAATTCAGTTTGAAAAACAGATGCTGAACCTTTATTATCTGCCCAACATTTCATATGTACAAAAACTAGGTTACTGGTAACTGGTATGATACTAGTACATGTTACTATTACAAATACAAAACTAAATTTTAAGATTTAAATGAAACATTTAAAAAACACAAAATAACCTCTTGTTTCAGAAGATCTTGATGTTCAAAATTCAGTCTTACTATCTCACAGCCTTAGTACTTATTTTTCTTATAGGAAGTAAAGCAACTCTAGATGTTGTAAACCAAGGAAAATCTTCAAGAAAATGTGGATTTCACTGGCACGATTTAGTTCTCTCCAGGCTCTCACACTGGGGATTCCTAAATTCCAGTAGGCTTTCCTGTGTTACCAGGTTTGTGTTGTTAGAGAAATGTGTAGGGCTTGGGTAAAAGTGCTCTGAAGATATGTGCATTCTACTGAGTGACAGGGAGAATTATAAGCAGCTGTTCTCCTGAATTTTGAGAAGCAAAAATTCAAGGCACTGTCACTTCTCAGACTTAATGATTCCATTATTTGATCTTCTGAGGAGTAGGAACAGTTATGGGAATTCAGAGTTCTCAGATGTGGCATGATAGAAGTTGCATGTGGCATGAAGAAGAAAACAAGACAGAAGAGATTGATAACAATCAGAGAGTAGTCAACTCACAGACCAA
Source organism: Uropsilus gracilis (assembly GCA_004024945.1). Classification (NCBI taxonomy): domain Eukaryota; kingdom Metazoa; phylum Chordata; class Mammalia; order Eulipotyphla; family Talpidae; genus Uropsilus; species Uropsilus gracilis. The sequence continues at coordinate 9,652 of PVHY01025166.1, read as the reverse complement.
GACCACAGAGAATGATCTGAATTGGTTCAATTTAATGCAATTATAAACATCCTTATATGGTTTGGCAAGAAAATAATCACAATAATCTAGCAGGGAAGGTGAAACTTGATTCCAAAGCATACCTGACAAACAGCAGGGTTACAGGCGATCTAACATAAGAATCTACCTATGATGGGAATCATCATCTATTAGTCACAAAGTCTCCTGAGACATTCCAAAGATGTTAGGAGACTGTGCCACAGGTGAGAGACTGGCTATCAACCACCCTCTTGTGGGCCAGAAGGGGTGAGACAGGATAAAAAGTGTTCTTTTTATCTGATAGCTTCCCACATCTCTCAGCAAGATGCACATATCTGGCAGTTTATTCCTATACACTATCATGATAAAGGAAGACTTTAAAAACTCTACACATATTCCCAAAATAACTGAAAATGGATTCATTCAAACAGATACTTGTATGCCAGAGGTCATGGTAGTATTATTTACAATAGCAAGAAGTGGAAACAACCCATAATTTCATCAGTGGATAAAAAAATAAGCAAAATATGGTACATGCATACAATGAACTATTTTATATCCATAGAATGAGATGAAGTTCTGACACATATTCCAACATGCATGAAGCTTGAAAGTATGTTATGCTACATGAAATAAGTCATACACAAAAGAACAAATGCCGGCTGATTCCATGCACATTAGTTATTTAGAGTAGTCAAATGTATAGCAATAGAAAGCAGAATAGCAAGGGTTGAAGGGAGAACAGGGAATTACTTGGTTTTAGTTTGGAATGATGAAAACATTCTGGTAATAGTTTCAGTGATGTCTATACAACACTGAATATATTTATACCACAGTGGGGTTAAAATTGTAAACTTCATTTTATGTATATTTGTAACAATAAAATACTTTTTTTAGATATTACCTCATGGCTTTAAAGATAGTGTCATTCAGAAGTGTTCTATTGATCCAAAGTGAAACTGAGATGGTTAACAAGTGTACTTTTTGATACTACAGGTTTGTGGCTTTCTTGTTTGGTGTTAATTTTGTAACATAGATTACATTTAATGTGGTCTCTTGTCCACTGCTCAGTTTATGGTTTAATCATCTCTCACTTGCTCATACTACAAAAACCACTTTTACATTTCCCTAATAATTCATTATTTATTTTATTATTATTAATTCAACATGAAACCATAAGCTAATCTGTTTTTAAAAATTTTAAGTGTTAATTTAACAGTTGTTTTCATGTATATTTAACTTTGTTGATAACATTATTTTACATCACTTTGCAAATCTCTTAGTTACCTATAATGACCCCTTCAATCAAATAATAATAACTAAATAAATTAGAAAAAAAAGTGTATAATTCCCCCCTCACTCTTTGGCTATCACTAGACTGTCAACACCAGCCTCCGACTTGTCACTACTCTGCTCTTGCCAGGCTGGACTAGCTGTACGTTGTCTTCTCTCGTCATGTAATGTGAAATATTTCCCCCTCAGTAATGATGTGTCTTCTAATAGCATCAAAATCAGACAGCCTGAGACAGTCATCTCCACATGAGAGTTCTCTCTGCCACTTGGCCATGAAAGACGTGCTCTTGACCAAAGGTCTCTTGCAGTGGAGGGGGAAGGGGAAGACAAGCATTTGACATAGGTATAGTTACTATTTTCACATTTCCATGTTAGTCCAGCTCCTCAGTTGTTTGGCATTATATTCTTTCAAGTAAATTTTCAGTTAGGCTTCAATCATGCTTCTTCCCCTTGGAAGAAAATTTGCTTTCTTCTTAACTGATTTGTGTATTTTTGTTAAATTCATTAAATGTTGATTTCCAATTTCCCTTTTATAGGGCAATGCTACCCATGTGATAGATCTCACTATCACTTATTCAATGAACATCTTAGCCAGTGAAATCTTTAATAAATTCTCCTGTACAAATTTTCCTAAGTGATTAGCTTTATGGAACAATGTCAGATGATGTATGTCTCTATTCCCAGCACATTTGGGAATAGCTGAAATACAGAAACTATTGCCTCAATGCAATAGTTAGAAATCCACTATTAGAGAGATTTCTAAGTACTATAGAGACACCAAGAATTAGTACTCTTTAAAACCTAAACTTTGTTGAAACCAATAACAACATTTTTACTCATTTAGCAAAAAATGTTATTAAGCAATACTACGTATTATTCTAAATAATAAGGAGCAATTAAAAAAATATGGCCTGGTTTCTGGCCTCAAGGAACCTATGTTTGGGAAAGAAGTAAATGTATAAAGCACACAATTTGATGTTTTACGTGCAATGATAGTTTTCACAAAATTCTGTGTGTGTGTGGAATGGAGAGCAAAACTACTCTGAAAACTACTCTTCTATATGGAATAGAAAGGGACAAGACAACATCTTGGAAAAAGTAGTAACAAAAACCTCTCCTTTAATCTATTTTCACAAGATGAATTTTAATGAGAATGGGAAGGGGCGTCCCCAGAGGAAAACTGAGGAAGCTTTCTGGTTAAAACTTTGACAGTTTCACTGTTACACAAGACTTGAATACAAACTTTGTAGACTCATAGAGTCTATCACATGATTATTATAATATTCTCATACAATCTGCCTAAAGATACTCTTTGAATTCCTTTTTATTCTTTCAAGTTACCCTGAGTCACAAATGATCAAAACCATTAAAACACACAAACACATGCAAAGGGAGAGGATTCCTAGTTGCCATAACACTAAGGAACCAGTCAAGGAAATGAAGAAATGAGAGCAATTTGGTAAAGCAAAGACACAAAGATGTGGAGCCACACAGTGTGCAACACAGTGACTAGCCGGTGCTAAGTAGAGAGTTTAGGTGACTGGAAGTAGGTAAGAGTTGGGAGAGGGCATTTTATTGCACAGTAAGAAAACGGATATGGCAGACAAGTAAATCATATTGAAAGTTTTATGTAGGTACTGAACATCAAACCTGTGTTCAAAGAGTTTAGTTTATTAGCTACTTAGAAAATACAGTTGCCAGCTGGGCATGGTGGTTCGTGCTTGTAAGCTTCAGCCTATGAAGCAGCTGGGGCTAGGGATTGCAGTTCAAGTCCCACACGGTGCAACACAGTGAGACCTAGTGGCAAAAAATAGCTGGGCGTGGTGGTGCATGCCTGTAATCCCAGCTACCTGGGGAGCCCAGGCTGGGGAGTGCTTGAGTCTGTGGTATCCCAGGCAATATGAGCCTGCAGTTCCACGGGCAAAAGTAGCGAGACCTAGTCTCAAAAAAAAAAAAAAAATACAGTTGAGGGGAAACAAAGACTGAATATCCACCACAGACTACTTAAAGATACCGCAAGAGTCCAATCAAAGTATTTAGAACAAGAATCATAAAGACAGAGAAATGGGAATATATTCAAATACAATATTTCCCTGGAATATTTGGTTGAATATGGTTGATGATGGAAATAGAATTCTTAAGAAATGCACCTCAATTTTTGATTAGAAGAAATAGGTGGGAAATTGTTATCAATTGACATAAAGACTGATAAAGGGAATCTTTATAGGGTTAGTTCTGCTTGAGCTATGTTGTGTTTGAAGGGCATATAAGACATACAGATAAAGGTGGTGAGTGAAGAGTGCAGATAGAAGAGATTTGTCAGAAACAAGCATATGGAGAATACTTAAAGCCAAAAGATCTGATGAAATCAACCTAGGACAGTACATAATATATTGACTGAGAATAGAAAATGCACACTGGCAGAACAGATACAAAAGGATTATGAGTCCATGGGAGAAACAGAGCACATTATAGTATCACAAAATTCAATTTCTGAAACTAATAGCTTGCAGAAAGCAGATAACAGCAGAATCAAGCTCAACATAGAAGCCCAAAAGTATGTGAACTGAAAATGCCCATTTGGCAAATGCTGTTTTGTTTACAGAATTGTTTCTTTAATATGGTAAAGGTAGAATTCAATTTGCAGTGAGAATACATGGAAAGTGAAGGGATGGATGTAACTTTTCTGCTGCTAGTGTGTGAGAGTTGTTGAGTTTCATTGCTTGAGTTTGTACTTGATATTCTAAAGTTTCCAGCGCTGAAGTTGCATCTTGGGAGATACTTTTTTGTTGTCTTTCAATTTCTGCTTTTACTCTTCACACCTTCAGTGGCCTAGACTGTAAGTTCTGTACATCTCACCTTCTTAGAGGTAGTGAGTAATATAAATAGTTAACCTCTTCACTTATCTTATTTTCCTTTTTGTTTTAATTTTATTTATGTATTTATTGATTGATTTTGTCATTCAGCAAAAAATAAAGAGTAAGGAGAGGATGAAAAGAGAATGGCCCTTTCTGTCTCCTTGTGTCCTCTAAGCCTATATGACATGCCCTAGTTTTATAGGGCATGTGACTCCATGGGATGTGAATATGTTATTCACCAGCTGAGATATGCTTAGTAATGAGTGAAATAATGAATAATGCATTCTCTAACATCAGTCTAGTTACATACATTTTCATGTTTCTTAATTTGTCTAGATTGTAAAATCCTGGAGAACAGAAGCCACCTTATATTTCATAGCATTTTTGTGTATGTGCCTTACACAGCATCAACTGTGATTTGGGTATTTAAGAAACCTTTTTCAGTGGTTGAATGAATTCACATAATAGCATGAAAACAGAAGAGGGGGCACTCAACACCATGAGACATACATCCAAAGAATGAAATCAGCTTCTTCCCTTGAATAATTGGGAAGTATTATGAAAAAGTTGGGAGAACATGGTAAGTTGGATTCTTGTCATAAAGCTATTCACAGAAATTAGAGATTTGCGTTTCCTGGAACTGGCAGGAAAAGTTTAGCAGTAGAGGTAAAGTTTGATTTGGCCCTTTGAGAAGGGGCTGGCTTTAGATAAGTGAAAAGACTATAAATTCAAAGCCTGCATTGACAGTGCCAAATCAGGACTGGCTCACACAATGTGGTAGAAAGAGCAAGGAAGCCCAGAATGAATGGGACAGGATGAAAGAGCATGAAAACTCCTCTCTTTGTAGGAGAGAAAAAAATTGCTTAGACTTTAGGAACATATTTTGAGCTCATATTCATCCCTGCTGTGGTGAAAGACTTTGTACCTACTATTCACTGGTTTCAAATCCAAGTTCCTTCTTAGAGTGTCATGGCAGAGGTAGTACAGCCAACTTGGCAGGGAACTTGTGAATTCCCCAGTCAAGTACACTGCTGATGAATCTTGGAGGCAAGCAACCAGGAACAGATTTATTTTTCAGTAATGTGCATTTCCTCTTGGCTCATCAATATTGATTCAACTGATGAAACACAACAAGAAATGGCAGAAAAGTATCTTTTTTCATCAAAGAGAAGAGATGGGATGGAATGAAGCTGGGTAAAAATATTGCAAACATTAAAAAAAAAAAACTCTTACTATACTACTTTTATTTTCTGCAGGCCATAAAATATTTCTAAAATAACTCAAATTGAAATGACTTTATATGAATAAAATAGTCACAAAAAGTGAATGCTCTTCCCCAAGTGCTTTTTAATTAAGAAAAAAACATTCATTCTTTAATAATGTGAGAAAGTCATAAGAATGCCATCTATGGTATCTATATAATTTTGTTTTATTTTGAAGTTTCATCTACAAATTTCACTCTGACAATAGAATTTTGAGATAATCACTAACTCAAAAATATTTTTAACAGGGTTTCAATTTTCTATGCTCATTGTAGCCAAGAAAGAAACTACTTTCACTGATTTTGTTAGACATAGAATAAATGCTCTATAAATACTTGTTGAGCTCATTTCTCAAGTGATTCATTTCTTTACAGCTACACATGTAATATAAAATAACTGATTCCTAGAGAAACATCTTTTCCCCCAGATGCTCAAATGTCAAAGCTTAATATTTTGTTGTTTGCTTTGTTTGCAATAACAGATGTAAGAAAGAATCATAATTTATTCCCCTCAACACTTTGTAAATCAATGAGAGCAAAAATCTTGACTTTTTGTTGCCTGGTATATAAGAGGTCCTCAAAAAATATTTGATAAATACTTAAACAAACAAAATTGACTACTCAGGTCTCTTTCTCTCTTCCTCTCTTTCTGCCTCCCAACTCCACAAGTGTGAAAGAGCAAGAGAAGAATATTCCCAGTGACTTAATACATGTACACATTTATATCCAAAAACCTAGCTATGGCAACAATTTCTTTGAAAAGTCTCTTTTGACTATCTTGCTAAGAACTACTCACAATGATGTCTTTTAATCACCAGAAATGGATAGAGTTTTTCTAATTTTAGATGAATGGAAAACAATTCAAGAATTCAGCACCTTCAGGAATTAATTTCTTTTTATTCTTTGATCATAGAAAACCTGCCCTAAAATTTTGTGAAGGAATTTCAAATTAAAAACTAAATAAGTATTAGTCCTGATAGGAAAATATTCTTCACTGGGCCAAATTAAATAAGACTTCTGCTTTATGGTATTATAAAATCCTTTTTAACTAGCATTTGACTATATCCAGCAGAACTGAAGTCTAAACTTAATAAAAGAAAACATACTTTACAGTCATTTTATCACTCTTAAAAAACAGACTAGTTTTTGTGCAATCTGTAAAAGTCTTTTAAAATTTCTCAAGTAGAAAGTGGAGGTGGGTGGGAAGACTCAAGGACCTAGGCAAAGATGCTTCTGGCCACAGGGAATTGGGGAGAAAAAAGAGCTAAGTTATAAGCAGGCCTTCAGTGAAAAATCAGGCTATCCCTCTGCCCTACCAAACTTTATCTCACCTAAGAACAGAAACTATCCTCCTATCTTGTGGAACTGTTATAAGAATTAAATAAGATAGCTGTTTGAAGCATTCAGTGTAAAGCCTGGAATAAGAGATACCAAATGGTATTTTGGCAGAAAATGTTGACACTCTGCCTCCTTCTATCAGTGTTTACTTCACCGTTTCAGTGCACTTCACATACCACCTTCCCTTTAGTCAACATCGCTTTCTGTAGTGCACAGGAGGGATAAATTCCTGAGAATTTCATCATGAACTTCCTCCCTCCCCAATTCCATGGCCCTTATCCCGTGACTAAAGGGTGCTGGAAAATATTAAGACCCACCTAGGCATATGCTGTCCTCCTTCAAGGTCAAGCTAAAACCATCTCTGACACTTTGCCTAATAGGGCACCTTTCTCCACTTCTTCCCCTTGCCTTCCTGCTACCCTACTCCCTAATAATCCCCCCTAGATCTACCTGCTTCTTTAACAAATGGATACCGTTCACAGAACCTGTCTCTGGAAAAACCTAAAATGAGTGTCAATGGATAGTCCCTAGCAGTGCTAATATCAAAATACTGAATATCATAATCCCAATATCATTTTCAGATACTCATCTCCACAAAATCTTCTCCATGCCTTCTCTAATTCAACCTCAGAGAAGATACAGGGCCCCAAGATACCATAAATGTGCCTTCTTCTCTTTTTTCTGTTTAGAATGGCTTTCTTCATGAGAAACATCTCATCATCTTTCAGAAACTACTTCAAATATACCTCCTTTGTAATATGCCCTGAATTTCCAGAAAAAATAAAAAGCTCCCCCTGAGAGTACCTTCGAATATTATCTACATCTCTACTATAAAATACCCCATAGTGCATAGTGTCCTAGATGAATGCATCTAGGACAGGGGTTTTATCCTACTTACCTTTGCATTTCACCCAGTTTCTTTGCTTTTGTCACATACATTTTCTAAACCTTTGGGACCAGATGAGCTTTTGAATTCAAAATATTCAAAACTTAAAAACATATTACAGAGCTCATGAACAATATCTTACAGGACAGTTCTAAGAAAGTACCCCAAAAATAAACAGTGAAATTTCAATGAGAAAAAGTGAATATTCACAATAAATGTGTAAAACAAAAAAATTCACACAGTCTCATATCCATCTCAGATTGGTTTTGTCACTAATTTGGGCTTTTTAAAGTTTGGAGTTCAGATTTATAAATAAGAGGTTGTAAACCTTTAATAGATTTTCAATATGTGTTTTGAACTAGACTCAAGAGAACCCTTTCGTTGCTTTTCCCACTAAATCTCCTTTCCACTTAAAGATATTAAAAGTAGCCTTTCTAAAGCTGGGTACATTGCTTCTTACCAGAAACTAAGCTGTGGAAATAAACAAATTTCCTTACCTAATTCACAGAGAAACAGGTTATACTCTTTTGCTACTGTGCTGTGTGTCAGACCTGTGAAGTAAGGTCTTCTACATCCATATATAAATGCAGAGCCTGAAATATTGCAAACTTGACTATCAGATATGAGGCTAGCAATTCTTTAAGTATGCCATCCCTTGATTTGGACTAGGCTAACAATCTCACAAACATGAAAAGTAAATCTCCAGAAGAGATAGAATCATATTTGATTACTGGAAACATGTCAGAGGGCACCAAATTCAATCCCTTCACTTTATAGAGGATGAATCCAAGATTCAGAGAGGTTAATTGACTTCTCAGGTTCAGACAGGAGGTTAGTAGTAAACTGAAACTAGAATCAAGATCTCCAGGGTGAGTCCTCATTTCTCTATACTATATCTTTACTCAATTAAATAGATGTTCTTTGTACCCTGATCCTGATCCTCTAAGTCCTGCTATTCCAATGGCATATTCTATTCTCTGAAAAATTGCATCACATGCACAGCAAGCACCCAGAGCTAACTCTGCATGATGCAGATAGGCATTTGACAATGGTGATAATAGTAACTTGCTGTTTATTAAGTCTGTTAACACATTAAGTTCTGCACTGCACTCAAAAATAATAAATGATATAAATGAAAGCAAAGTTATTGTTGATGGCTATGATTATAAGCAGTACACATTAAAGTTTAATAAAATTATTTTTAAAATAATTAAAAACCATAAAGCTAAACCATATTAATTTAAATAGAATTAATTAAAAAATTAATATAAAACTATTACAGAATTCAAGCTCTTTATAATCACCTTACTGAAATAATGTTACATAAATGCTATAATTTTCTTGCCCTTTATTATCATTCAAATAGGAATTTTGGATTAAATTCTAATCACGGAACATGAAAACATGTGCTGAAGTAAATTCTTGTTTTTCCTGTGTATACATGTAACTTGAACACAGCATCACAATTTAATGAGCTGCAAGTATTTCCTTGACCAGGTAATACTACATTTCATAAACTTTAGAAAGAAGTAGTAATTTTTTCAATTGAACATTATTTATAGAAAGGCTGAGCTGTGGTAAAGCAAAAAAATAAAAGTTTTGCATTTGCTTTCTATCCTGCCTCAGTATTCAGAGATGAGGTCCTCCTCCACTGACTTCTCTCTTCACTTCCTACCTGGAGGAAGTGAAGAGAGAAAAGAGGCAAGAGGGGTAGCTGTAAGTCTACATCTGCCTGTAGAACGTGAATACTCAGAGGGAATGAAAACAAAAGTTCAGAATATCAGTTCTGAATATCAGAATATCAGAATAAATCTCAGGACATCTGGATTACAAGGGAAAAAATCTAAAATTATTCTTCCATCAGCTTCTTTTAATAAAAGAGAAGCACTGATTATGTCCAATAAAAATGTGTGAACTCTTCCATAAAGTCAACATCTCTGTTGATTGGGAGAAAAATATAAACAACTGGTCATCATGAGATGTGCAATCGTTGAGCCA
>PVHY01025165.1:0-18726 GCA_004024945.1 Uropsilus gracilis | reverse complement strand
AGCTGTAGATTAACTCCCGGCCTGGCCCTGTCCCCCTGAACCACCTGACTGTCCCCAAAGGGAGCAGGGAGGTGTGGGTGCAGCGCAGAGTGGCCATCTCTCCAGCTGCCACCGACACGGACTTGTCAGGCTGAAGCACCTGCAGCTGCTCCTCACCGGCCGCTCCTGCGGGAAGCAGAGAGTTACTCTTCCTCCTGCATGGCCGGGGGTTTCCTCAGCATCTGCCACAAGGACTCGCTGATGGAGTGCTCAGTTCAGGGGGCCCTGAGCTCCGCACATGGGGGTAGCATCACCCAGAACCCCCACAATGAACCTGTAAAGTGAGACTGTTCCAAGTGAGGAAATGAGGCAGGGGAGGTTGAGGTGGCAGTGACTGATTCCTCTGGGAACTGGCTCCTGCCTCATCAGATACTTGACAGCTCCTTTCTGATTTCCTGAGATCTACATTTTCGGTCCTTTACATCGATCGACGTGAGTCTTTCGACCACAGGCTGTGAGCAGAAGTGATGGCTGTATCTGTAGGGTTTCACTGAACTGCTAGAACCTCCATGGGTCAACCAGGCTCTTCCACAGAGATCATGTGCTCACAATACTTGAGTGACTGAGCTCTTGAGCTCCTAACCCACCCCAAGCAAGGAATTTAATAAGAAGGAAAATGTGGCTTCAAGTCTGGGTTTTTCACCCCCACTTCCATGATCAAACTATATAGCTTTTGAAAACTATTACTTTTTCAAAGAGTCAATGGCTTAAAACAACAAACTCCCATTAACAGGTGAATGTATATGTGGCACATATGATGGAATATCACTCAGCCTTAAAAAGTAATGGTCACATGACAAGTCCTATAAAATGGGTAAACCTAGAACACATATTGTTAAGTGAAAGGATCCAGACAGAAAAACTTTAACATACGGTATTGATGATAAGAAGCACTCAGATAGGCGAATTCATAGAAACACACAGTGGCTAGAGTTACCTTGGGGTAACCCTGTGGAAGGAGGAGAGGGGCCTTATTCTTTATTGGTACAACGTGTCCTGTTAGCATATTGAAAAGACTCTGAAACATATTCTTGACAGTAACCATGCGTTGTGAAGGCTGATGCTACTGAATTGGAACCTCAAAAGTGGCGAAACGCTGCGCTTGATACTACGCATTTTGCACAATATAGAATATGTAGCCAGGCAGGTCGTCACCTGGTCCAGGCCTTTGATTTGGAGCGAGTGACTCAAGGCCAGGCGTGGAGAATCTTGTGCTTGGAGGTGGAGATGGCGCCAGCAGCAGGAGAGCCTCGGAAGATCTGACCTCAAGACCTATTAGGAAAGGATCTTGGTGTGGCCTGTGGGGGTGCTGAGCTAGGAGCGGTGGGAACAGACGCCCCCTGGAGTCCTGGGCTGGCAAGTGCAACCTTCGTAGATTGCCTCAGGGCGCTGGACTAGCTTACTTCTAGGAAGATGAGCAAAAGAGGGTGTTCTGTATTTGAAGTGTCGGGAGGCAGGACATCAGTCAGTGGAGTTGACTGGACCATGGACCATGGACCATGAATAAGCAAATCCTGCTCCTTTCTATTTCTCAGTTACTGCTCAGGGGAGGATTTGTGGTTCACCTTTGCAGAGTGAGCCAGGAAGACTCAGGTTAGTGCTGTTGTAACTAACCTGCCTCCAAAGGACACACCTAGTCTTATTGGGCAGGACCTTTGTGTGCCAGCAACCTCAGGAGTGTTGGGGCGTTTCTCCGAAGGGTTTTGGGGGTGGGGGAGAGACAAAAATTGGAAGAAATATGAATGAGTCATGGAGCAAGTAGAGCGGGGCAGAGGGAAGGTTGATTGAAGCAGGAACAAGGGATGGAGAAACTCATCTGTGTATTTGTGATCTACATATCTGTGTATCCATCTCCATCTCTGCCCAGAACTTTCCCCTGAACGCTGGGTTTGTATGGCCCATGTCCTGGACATGTATGGGTGTGGGATGCACAGCTCACAGATAACGGGTCTAACTCACTGCATCACTGAGTCACCCTTGTGTTTATGGAGCTCAAACCCTTGGCCTTTTTCTCCCATCCAGATCCTGTGGTCAGGAAATTCCATCATTCCATGTCACCACGCATCTGAAGCCTGATCTCTCCTGTCTATAGTCACTGTCCTGGTGCATCAGTTTTCCTCATCTGTTAATGTATTGGCCTGTGGATTGTTCTGGGTTGCTTCTCTGTTCAAATGCTAGAATAGTTGAAACTGATACTGGCTGCCACACTGAGCAATTTCCCAAAATTAAACCTTGAGCTAATGCCTAGAAACAAAGTGCACACACACAAATTTCCACAAGGTGCAACCAGTTTTTCTCATCTTAGGGTCAGAAACGCATGGACACATACCTGCACACACACACACACACACACACACACACACACACTAGTAAACAAGAACCACATTCACACTACAGTAACCAGTACCATGGGGAAGCCAGCTTTTCCCCCAGGGCTGGCTAACATGATGGTTCATAGCCCTTCTGTGTCGGCCACCAAATCTGTTAGTAGCAGACTGAAGGGACCCCAGGACCCCCAAAATGCCTGCTCTCAGTGAATTCCGCCATCTGCTGTGTCAAAGCAATGCATAGTCTAGTGTAGAAGACCTTCAATGGAGAACTTTAATACAATTAGTTGTGCAGTAGAGAGGTGGAAAGAATACAGTTTCAATATCAAGCACTCAAAGTTACCCATCTGCTCCTGGGTAAATGCCCAGCCAAGCAAAGTTGGCCCAAAGCAGGCAGCTGAGGCTCAGAAGCCTGTCACAAGTCTAAGGCACTTTCTGGTGGGGACCCATAAAAAGGGGGCAGGAGGGGCCAGGACAATCTGGAAGGAAAAGAGCGAAGTGAAAATCAAGATAAAGGCTGCCATTGTCAGCCTCCCCACAAGTCTCTCACTCAATCTATTTCAAGTGTTTCATCCATCCGATGGGGGGCTATGGTGAAGTTGAGAGGCTGTGGCCCCTGGCACTGGTGGTGTTGCATTAGACTAGCAGCCACCATTCCTTGCAGGTGGAGGCTTGGAGAAGGGAGGCCAACTCTTCTCATGATGGGTTCGATATGAGGGGACTTAAGGAGAAGAAAACAACCAGAAGGAGAGAGAAGGAGCAGAGTGGAGGAGCAGGGAAGCTTGAGGATCAGGGAGGTGTGTGGCTGCAAGGCCTTAGTCTTGGCCAATTAGGAATCCAGAGAAGCATGTTGGAGAAACTTGTGACCTGTGTGAGCTGACTTGGAAATTTGGTGCTTGAGAACTTGGTTTAGCTTTGAAACTGCAAAGCTTGGAAATTGTCTGGAGACCTGAAGAGAACTTGCTGTGCTGCTGTTTTCATCATGAGATGTCTGAAGTGGTTGCTGCTGTTGTATGGAGTAAGTCTTGATGATTTCTGGCCACTTTAGAGTTGAAGCTGAAGGAATGCTGGAGCCGTGCCTTTTGGAGAAGAATTGAAGATGCCATCCTGGTTTCCTCTTCAGATTTGAATCTGCTGCTTCTGAAGAAGGATTGACAGTTCCATCTTGGCTTCTTCTGGCTTGAAGTGAATAGTTGTGCCTTAGGAAGAAGGAGTGATGCTGCCATCTTGGTTCTTTCAGCTGACTTGAAGGTAAGATGGTTGCCATTTTGTGGATGCACATAGCTGCTGCAGCCATGTGCAGTTTTTGGACTAGAGACTAAACTGGTGGGTAAGATTACCAAAGGGGTTCCAAGTACCTTTGGTGACTTTTGTTCATTTTGTCTTTTTAGTAAGTAAATCTCTTTTGCCTCCTCTCAAGGTTTATGTGGTCTTGCTATGGCTTGCATGGACTGGGACAAATGTAACACCTAAGTTGTAGCTGGGTCTAAGAGACCAGCTACTCTGACTAGTAAGTTTAGTTAAACACCACATTTTGCTTCTCTGTTACCCTATGTCACATCCATGTCTCCATATCCCTGGTACAGATCCAAGGCCAAAAAGCAAGCATGGCTTCTTTTTCACATGTCTTTCTATTTCATGTGCTTCCATCTCTTCTTTCTCCATCTCTCTCCACTTCTTCTCTACATCCTTTCCTAATCTTTCCCAGCTTCACTTCCCTGTAGCGCTCTACCCTGGCTTACAGTCTGGAAGGAACTTGCACTGTTATACCAGACCACCCTTCCCCACCTATGCAAAGGAGCTGCAGGCATCTAGTGGGGTGGACACGGAGTCCATACACCTGAGTTACGTAATGGTTAAACTGGGAGCTTTCCAGTCAGGCTGCCTGAGTTCAAGTCTCAACTCTCCCATTTAGGCTGAGTGACCTTGAACCTCTCTGTGCTTCTGCTATTCTCATTGTAAGATTAGGGTGACCAGCATACCCCCCTCCCTGAGAAATAATGATCACAGGAGATGACAAGTATGGCATTTTCTGCTGTATCTGGCACATGGTAGGTATTCAAGAAGCTGAAATGCTGTTGCTCATTTGATTTTCTGAGGCTTGGAAACTGTTGTGGTCATTCAATGACAGAGAGGAATGGAGATACAATTATAGAAAGGGATCATTCGCCTGTCTTCTTCAGGAACATCTGTATCTTTTGTTCTCTTCTCTCCTCCTCATCCCCACTCAGCATGGATGAGGGAAGACATGTATAGGATTCTGTTCATCAGATGTCCTGAGGCTTGTACTGAAATTAATTAACAGATAAGGATATAGATATAAACCAGATGTGGCTATGATTACAGATGTAGACAGTAGAGCAGAGACTCTGTATTTTTTTTTAATCTCCTTCTCTCCTCCTTACCCCCATTCATTGTGAAAGAGGGACTCGAAGAAAGTAATGCACAAAATTCTTCATATCAAAACAAGAGAGAGGTTTGTTGAATAGTTTAGGATAGGGGAAATTTTTAGGAAAGTAGAACAGGAAGGAAGATGATGAGGAAGCCCAGAAGATAAAACATTAGTCAATGTGCATTTCATGCAGACTGAGAAATGATTTGAAGAGAACAATGGGAAAAGCCTTTTCAAATTCCCATTGTAAATATATATGTGTGCTTCTGCACAATTCTTACTCTATTCACTTGTACACACACCACTTAGTAGATGCATTTGTAAATACATGTAAAGTTATGTTCTTGTTTGCCAGTACACATGTGGTACGTTTTGAGAATTAAAAGGAATTATTATACATACTCAATGCTCACTAAAAATCTTGGTACAAAGTAGTGATCTGACATATCATTAACAAAAGTTTACCAGTAACACAACTGAATTTGAACCCTGTCTGATGTTCCTGTTTTGTCTGTTCTAGCTGTCTGTCTTATCTCTGGCTTCTGCTTCTGTTCTCCATTTGTCAATTGTTCTGCAATTACCCTCCACTGAGTAGCAACAGCATAATGTAGTAAAAACAATGAATCCTGCAGCTTTTGACCCTGGACTTGAGTTCTGTCTTCTCCAGTAACTTGGCTGATGGCATTGGAGAAGTGACATTCCTGCCTCAGTTTCCCCTCCTGCCAACAGGGACAAGTAATCAGTTGTAACTAGTTGTGTCATGAGGATCAGCCAAAGTAACGCACTTTTGAAAGCATCATCTGCTTTGATGGCTCTGATAACAGTTGCCAGTGATGGACCCACAGAAAACTCGCTCAGATCCCTGATTGCACTTCTCCAGTCATGTCTAATCCTTGGTTCCCTGTGGTAGCCCAGGCAGCTGGTCCTTCTTTACCTGAACATCCCGAAAGTCCACAGCTCATGAGGCATTCGGGGCAGGGAGAGAGGATCTTCTCCTCGACCAGACTCACCTGTGAGTGTCAGCAGTAGCGCCAACAGCAGGCAAGGAGGCTGGTGGGTCGGGGAGGCAGGGACGGGCATCCTGGGACGTGCGGAGCCTGTTCTGTTCCGGGTGTGTGCAGGGGAAACCAAGATTCCTCTCTGTGGGGACAAGCTCCGCCTGCCATGTATGAGGAAGCTCTTCTGTCATTGGTGAAAGACTGAGGTGCTGACATGCTTCTGTGTGAGCTGGGCTGGGAGGCAGCTTCAAGGTCAGGAGTTATGTTCCAGACACTTGCGCAAAGCTAGTAGAAATAGCACTTCCTTCTCAGGATCCTGTGTGCTCCCCACTTGCCCACTACCCCACCTTGAAGTCTCCATGATTCTCCATTCAGGAGCCCTAGGCATAAAAGGAGCCGTGGTTGTGGGCTGTGTCCTGACCCCCACGCCTGGGAGCCTAGGATGTGACTGGCTTGTAGCCCCATTCGTACCAGCTGCTCAGCAGGAGGAAGGAAGTGGTTTCTTCCACCAGGAACTGGGCACTTCAGGCGTGGAGCCATGTCTGTTGCCGAAATGACGTGCTATCTGGACCCTTTGTTGATGCAAACAGTGAAACTTAGCACGAATGCACAGTGCAGAGTGACATCAGAATTTGGGGGTGCCTGCACTCAATGAAGTAATTAGTTCCTGACTTCTTTCAAGAGACAGGGGTGGTTCTGTGACCCAGGTTACACTCACAGGCATTTGTCCCAGAGAAATGAAAATCGTGTCCACAAAGACCCAGGCATGAGTTTTTTGAGCAACTTTCCCTGTGAACAAACAAGCAAGGTATACAATAAGAAGTGAATGGGGGAACAAAACGTTATTGTCTCATTCAGCCATGAGAAGGGTGAATTATCTGTGTGTGACAACTTGGAATAGTCTCAGGGCATTAGGTCGTGTGAACGAAGCCCATGTGAGATATTATATGCCACCTGATTTCACTTAACAGTCTCAATAAGGAAGAGAATCAATTGGTATTTATCACATTTGGTGCAGGATGGTGATTTTTGTGTTCATGACTTATTCTGCATCCGATCAGAGAGGTGATTACACATATACACACATGTACACATACGTACCCAAGGGTATCAATAATATGCAAAAGCTGGCTACATTACAAATGCAGCTTTAAGTACCTACTTCATATATAACACTATTACCCAAAATCAGGGTCCAGCCTAATTTAAGTCTCAGCAGCATCCTGTGCCCTCAAGTCCCAGGGCTCAGATCCCCTTTCTCCCCTCTCCCCCCAACTTCTGCCTCCTCAAAGGAAGTGTATCCAGGACCTCCACTCTGCTGGCCCCTTTGCTGATCCATGCAAGGGTGGTCATCTGCTTCCTGCTGGCGCTGGGATTCTATCCATACAAGAATTCAACAGAGAAACACCAGCAAGACCCTTAGCTCTGCTCCAGGGATCGCTGATGATTATGATGAAAAGAAACTAGTGACAGCATTTATAAGAAATTTTCCTGCAGTGAGAGTGTAACTGAATATCCAGAACCCTGAGAGTCATTCAGTTGCAGAGTGACCAGCACAAGCACATAGGCCAGTTCCTGGTAGAGATTGGACCGGCCAAGGACCACAGCTGAGGTTATGAGGTTTAAATGCTTTGGCTCACTGAAGCTAAAGTGAGGATATCCTTGCAGTGAGGAGAATTTTTCTTGTGTCCCTTGTCACAAGTTTATAAACGATGGGCTTGTATAAAGTAACCATTTGTGGGTCTGCTTTTAAGTTGACAAGTGTCACTCCTTGCAATATTGAAAAGAGTCATAAAAATTATAGTAGAATTATATCAGGGTGATGAGATAAAAGTGAGAGGAATGAGGTTGGGGTAACTGAACAGTGTAGCACCCTTACCCCAGTAGGGAGACAGTAAATAACACCTAAGAGTGAAAAGGCAAAAACAGCAATACAAGCATATCCTCAATGAGACAGAGCAGTAAAATCTAACACTCTCAGCTGAAAGCGTTGAGAAGAGTTGCTTCTGGGAGGTGGCAATGGTGGGAGGTTAGGTGGCTCCAGTTTTTCTATTAGAACTTGAGAACTATGTGATTTTCATACCCTGTGCACATGTAACTTTCCTGTAGGCAAAGTATGATTTTAGATCAATAGGCTACTGTTATAAGAGTTACCTTCAAAGAATCCAAACTAATAGTACTAGTAAATATCCCGTGTTCTTGCTAAATGTAAGATTGATGTTCTGAACACAATTACGTTCCTATGTGGTAGCCAAGAATCACTGAAAATAAGGATACTATTTCTAATATCCACAAGCTGGAAATTATTAAAGATAGCTCTAACTAGAAACTTATAAAGTCGTGATGGGGAAACTCTAAAATTATGAATTGGAAGTCATAAAATAAAAACTAAAATAGATATATATCATGAATGGAAAATCTCACGATTGGAAAGATGTCAATTGGCAGAAACAATATGTTAACTCAGTGTCATCAAATAATAAATCTAAAAGGGTTTTTCATGTAACTTGACTAAGTGACTCTAAGAGGTACTTGGACCAGAAGAGTCATGACAGTTTTAGATATGAAGACGTGGGAAGCTCAGCTCCAAGAGGTATCAAAACTTATTCTAAGACTATTCTTCTTGTCAGTATCACTTTGACTAAGAGATAATAGCTCACGGGAACAAGACCTCATAAAAAGAACCACACATGTATATGGAAACTTGGAATAAAGCAAAGGTGCAATGTAGGTCTGTGAGCACTGGGTAATTTATCCTTGTGAGAGGAAATATATATATATATATATAATATTTCTGCCATTTTAACTACCCACACAATCAGTAGAGCTAGATCAAAGGCATAAATTAAAAAGCAACATTTGATCAGAAAATGAAAACACTTTGCATAACAAGGCCCCCAAATGACCCCACACCTGCAGCTTTGCTGTACACAATAGAAGAACAAGAGGTACCTTCCCATACGGAATCAAAGCTGCAAAGATTCTTTATTGTGAAGCTGTATTTCAAAGCATCAGATAATGTTTCAATATCCAACATGAGAACAAACAGTAAATGGTGCCATCGTCTTCAATGGAAGACTATGGAGCAATGAAAGATCAATAAAGGGAGCTACATAGATCAACATCAATAAATCCCATAGACAGAGTTTAGCATAAACTATAAGCAAAGTTCCAGAGTGCTGTAAATGGAATAATAGCAGTTATAAAAAAATAAAAATGCAAAGTAACATTAAATAGTTGCTTAAGCATTTATACATACACTATAAAACTACAAAACTATGCTTGAAGATGATAAACAACAAATTCAGGATAGTGTCTTTTCAAACGGATCAGAACACAATATGAACATTTTGCAAAGACAGATGAGTATCTCCATAGGCAATTTTAGAGACATTATATATTTCAGAGTAGAAAATATTTATTCAATTTGTGGTTTCAATATACACACATTCAAATGAAATCAGACTTGCAATAGCTCTGGGTCAATGGGAAAAGTGCTCTGAAAATGAGCAATTTGGATGAGCAGGGACAGGGTTGAGACCTGGCTTTTGATTTACCAGAAATGCGTTGGTTGGAGGTGGGTCCTGAGCCTGTGATCAAAGCCTGTTATCTTTGACGTGGCTCCAAATATCAGTAAGAAGGAGCATCAGCAAGGTGTGAGGAAGATAGCACATCTCTGGTCAGGGTGGGGGCAGCAGAGGGAAGGGCACTCAGTCATACACAGGTCCTTGCAGCTTCTCTTTCCAACCTGAGCCCCTTTGGGAGCACATGAGGCAGTGCGTTACAGGACATGCAGGACCTGTGGACAGAAGCAGGCTTTTTCCCTTCCTTCCTTCCTTCCTTCCTTCCTTCCTTCCTTCCTTCCTTCCTTCCTTCCTTCCTTCCTTCCTTCCTTCCTTCCTTCCTTCCTTCCTTCCTTCACATTAATTCCAGATATGTTTATTGAGTACCTACTACATGGCAGACATTCTCCTTAGCCTAGGTTATGGTGCAGAGCAGAAATGAAACCCTTCCTCACCTCGCCCTTCCAAATCCCTCATTCTGGGTCTGAACTCTGTTCTATTTGCACTCGTCTTCACTGCTGGGCAGTGGCTCTGGTCTCTCAGACAGAGCCTGCTGTGGATTCTAACAGAGCTTCCCGTATTGGTGTCATATGTCATATGAAAACAGACACATGGAACCGTTGACTGGGGGCTGCTTTTTGGAGCTTGGTCTTGAAGTTTGGCCTTCTTCCTACTTCTGTACCTTACACCCTCTCCTCCAGGGTCCCAAGGAACTTAACTTGAAATTCTGCAAACACCAGGTCATTATACAATGTGTGAGAGGTGGCAACCACTGCAGAAATGTTCCAGAATCTTCTCTTGAGGCTGTATTGCCCTTGGGGGCACGATGCCACTTTGGAGGTTTAGCCTGAATTCCTCTTGCCTTGATGGTGGTACTGACCTCCCTCCCTAAGGATGAAGCCTGCACCCAACTTACCTGTTATAGCTTCCAGCACTTTTGGATGTAGGCAACTGTGAAACTCAGCAGCAGCAGCACCTTGAAGCCCAGGAGCGACATCACAAAGAGAAGAGCCAACATTTCTAGACCTAAATTCAATGTGCAGAAGAGCCACAGCTTAAAAACCTTCTCTGAGTTTGCGTTGTCAGGAGCTCCAGAGCCAAGTAGGTTGCAGTCAATTCTACCCTATTCCAAGCTCATGTTTTTTTTTCTCTACACTTAGTTCTTTCTGGGAAACAAGTGCTGCCCTTGACTTATGAGCCTCACCTTGAATTTATTGAACAAATACTGAGTTGAGCATCTCCCACACAGCAGCAGTCCATGTGCCAGGCTCGAGAGTTACAACCTGGGCAATCGGCCCCCAGTCCTCAAGGACACAGATCACATTCACCTTTAGAGCAATCTTAGGTCGGAGACCATAGCACCTGAATGTGCCTGCTTGTCTAAAGGTCACTTAGGGGCCTGGCATTATTTGCACCATGTTATAGAAGAACAAACTGAGAGACTCATTGACATAGTGGCTGAAATTACACAGACATAAACACTGCAAACTGAATTTTAAATTGTTTTAGCTGAACTCAATAACACCATTAGTTGACATAGACATATAGGCAGAGTTGACATATATTTGCTCTATTGCTCCTCATAAGAACTCAGCGAGTTGGGGCCTTTACTAGCCCCATCTCCACTACATTAAGGTCATCTACAGATGTGCAAATGAAAGTGCAGAGAGGTGAGCACCAGAGTGACGAGGGAGGAGCCTACTCTTGCCTTGGAGCAGAAGTCAGGGTCCCCAGGAAAGGTCATTGAAGCAGGTCTTAGAGGCTAGTGTGTTTTCCATATGTAATAGGCAGTCTCTCCATAAAATGCATCAGCCTGTCTTAATAAGAGAGCACTGCTGAGAACCGTCCTTGGAACACGAGCACTGATCTTCCTGAACAAAATTGCTTTGCAGGAACTTTCTAGGTGGTTGTGCTGGGAGGCTGCCCTTCCATCAGCCTGAATAGATGCTTTCAGGATGGCCCCATCTACAGGAAGCCACTGGCCAGAAATGTTTCTATTATTCAAAGAGTTGTAGACCTTTACTTTGAGCAAGATGGCAAAGATGCTCAAGTCCTTCCTCCTCCCATACCCTTGGGAACCCCCTCACCCAATGCTTCCAGAGGCAGAGGTGAACTTACCTGGTTTCTCACTGGGCTGGTCGTCTATGTCCTTGACTTCTGGGGACAGGATGAGGCTTGCTACGATGGGAGGCTGTGCCTCCTGCTGCACCTTACAGGTGATCACCCGCTCAGACCTCTGCCCTGAGACATTCACCAGCTGCTGGTTCTCCAGGGTGTAGGTCCTGTCATTATTCTGAATTGTCCGAGGTTGCTCAATGGTTTTGAACACATGGCAGTTCTCTAGCCAGGCGAGATGCACGCTCTGTGGGTAGAAGTTCTGTACGTAACAGGCAACATCCACCGAGTCCAAGGAAGACGAAGACTGGTCCACTGTCACTGTGGGGGGGACTGACACAGCCCCGAGAAAGTAGGTGGTTACTGTGGGAAGGGCACCGGGAGAGCCTGGAGGATGGGGCCACCTGCCCAGGGCACCCAGAGGAAGATTTGGTCATTGGGTCAACACATGATTGATGGAAGAGCAAAGGCGTGAGTCAGTCACACTTGAGTGCATGCTTGACTGGGTGCACGGATGCATGGATGGAAATGATCGGGATTTCCAATGGGATCAAAGCCATCCTAAGTTTACCTTTCCACATGGACCATGGAATATGAACAGATGAAGCTTGAATTCTATTTAACCTACATTTAGTTGGTCATTCTATTTCTATAAATTCACAAATGATGCCAAGGCAAGGCACTGTCCCCCAGAAGGTAACTATCTCAGCTTTCTCCTACACAGGCAGGGATTCTTACCCAGCAAAGAGAGGGACCCCGAGAAGAGAGGACCTAGGATTGTAAAGCCCTGGTAACTAGGGTGTAGCCATGGAGAACAGGTACCGCCAAGTATCATGGGTTCTAAAGAGCGATGAGGACCCATAAATAGATGGAGCAGCTAGGATGACCCTTCCAGCTCCTGGTGAGTCCTCCTGGCCATGCAGTGTCCAGGCGGTGTCCAGGGGACAGAGACCCAAGTGCAGCTGGTGACAACTGCTTCCCTGCACTGAATGGAGGGTTTGTGCACATGTGTTATCCCATCAAGCTTCAGAAAACCAAGTGAAGTCAACACAGAAAGTCAGCTGGTATAAGAAAACAACAAAAATGCCACTTAGAAGGAACCCAGATAATTTCACACCCCAATTTCATAGCAATTGTCAGAAAAGGAATTACTTGAAACTTCATGCTGGGAAGTATTTCAAGTATAAAAATAATCTTATCTTATATTTTTAATTAAATATACACTATCATTGCAATGACACCGCAACTTTTAGAAGGAACAAGTGTTGAGACCGTAAGGAGTTGGCATAATTTCCCCCTAAGAGCTTGTACTGCGGTACCAACAAAACCTTCACATCCTATTTCACATGCACAGCACAATCATTAACATTGTTTTGAGTGTTCTATCAATTTTCGCAGGAACCTCTTTTAATCAAAGTGCTCTCTTTTGCAATGCCCACACTGTCATTAGCATCAGATCTTTTTCTTCCTCATCATCCGTCTTTAACCACTCAGAGCCTCTGCCAGTGATACTAGCAGCTCCCCCAACCTCATTTGCATCAATGTTTTGCAAGATTTCTGAATTCACTTTGTAATAGATGCAGATTATTTTTGCACAGTGAGGTCTGGCATTTGTCACATTTCAATCAAGTGAGACCCACCTCCTAGAGCAAGAGGACTGAAAGCCAGAGAAGGAAGAGGTTCTTCCCACCGCTGATACAGTGCTCCTGCTGCAGCCTGTTGGCAGGTGGGCTCCCGCGTGGGGCCTGTCCCATCTCTGATTCCCAGGACTCCTCCTGATTCCCTGCTCAGGATTCTCCATAACCAGGAACGTCACCCTGTTCCCCCACACACACCCCAGCCTTTCCTCCTTCAAGGGACAACAACATACACAGTTCTCCTCCAGAAGGTAACTATCTGTACTCAGCTTTCAGGGACCCCAGTGGGGGTGGGGGGCACCTGACACCCCCCCACAGGGCAGTCAATTTCTTAGGTGGCCCACCTTCCCCATCTCATGCTCCAATATCTCCTGTCCCAAGCTCTCTGGGTTGTCTCCTAAGCACCTGTACCCAAGCCTGGCTTTGGGCTCTGATTTCAGAAGTTGAACAAAGTCATCCATAAAGACATTCTGTGACTGGAGACCCAGCCTGAAGGGTAGGTGGTGGTGGGTGGGAAGGTTTTGAGAAGGACTTAATTTTACACGTAAGCAATTCCTGTGTGAATGTCTATCTTGTTTATAATTGTCAGCTTCTCTGCACAATGATCCTAGCTCCAAAGGGATTATAGTAGCTGTTCAGGTAAGGAGAGAGAATCCCCTGACTCCCCATTGTCCTACTTCACAGCCAAAGATCCTGTGGCTGAGCACACTTAAGCAACTAGCAGGAGAACCTCCAACAGGTAGATTGCAAACCAGGCCCTGACTTGACCTCTAAGGCCTCTCAATCACTCACATCATGCCTTCCCCCTCCCCCCTCCCAGCTCTGCTCATGTCTTTGAACCCATTTCCTTCTGTAAATGAATGGAACAAACAATGTGGGATTAATAAGTTGATCCTCCAAATCAACTTATTATAATAATTATTGTTGTTGCTGTTATTGTGATGATTGCACGGTGTGCTATGCTCATTGGAGACATTAATGTCGACATTTTTATTCATGTCAAGTGATACTTTTATTTCCGTGGATATGGTCCCCCAAAATCTAAGGAAATCATTTTGTGAATTTTAAAACCCTTTGTACATTTAAGAAACTAGTTTCAGTGTTGTGCAACCTTGGGCCACACACCCTCCTGGGTTCTAGAGTTGCCATAAAAATGGGGTGATCACTCAGCTTCCATCTAGACACAAGCTCTCTTACTGACCTGTGAAGTGTGGGCGCAGATCAGGAAATTCAACAAGGAGAAAAAGATGAAAAACAAGGTCTTTCCCAGGTGTGAGTAATGATCCAGAACCCTAAGTCTCACATCAAAAGCCCCTGAGGTTTAGGAGGGCACAGAGACCTCCCCCTCCCCCTCATATAGATTTGCAATCATACTAAAATTCAATTCCCAAAAGATGTTTTGCTCCCATTTTACAGATGAGGAAACTGAGTTCTGACAGGTGATGCGAATAGTGAGGACCCTGACTCCCTGCCTGTGGTTGACAGGAGGCAGCCTGAGAAAGCTACTCTACAGGTGTTAAGAGAAACTGAGCTTCAGAGACACCCAAACCCAGCTCCACACTAACCTCGTAAGGGTCCTTACCACGGAGGTACTGGTCCAGGAAGACAGTCTTTTCAAAAACGGTTGTGGAATTGTACTTGATGAGGCAGAGGACCAGGGAGGATATGTCTTCAACCTGCAGGGGGACCAGCACAGAGCTGGTCACATTGTAGGTGCTTCCACTCTGGTGGCTGCTGGTCTGGGAGTTAAGGAGGCTGTGGTTGTTTTTAAGCCAAATCACATTGACGTGACTTGAGGGGAATTCAGAGGATGTGAAGGTCAGTTGGATGCTCGTGCCGGGTTCAGATCGATGCAGGGGACCTTGCAAGGTGTAAGAGCGGATTTCTATGCCTGTAAGAGAGAGCCCTCCCATGAGAAGGCACAGAGGTGGCTAAGCCTTTGGAGGAGACAGACTCCCACCCACAGACACCTGTGCCACACAGCCCTGCACAGGGGCTCTGCTAATGCGCAGGGGTCTCTCTGCAGCCCCACTTCATGGATGACAAAACTGAGGCACAGGCAGGGAAGGCAATTTGTCTAAGGTCCATGACTAGTCTGTCTGTGCCAGGCAGTTGGGGCTTGTACCTCTGTCCTCTGCTCGGCCCTGCCCACAGTGCCCGGGGGGCGGTGGGGGGACAGGTCATATAAGCAGGTGGACAGAGAAGAGGCAAGGTGCATAGGTTTTAAGGTCACACCCAGTCCAAGCTTGTACTCCCTGTTCCTCGGCTGGATGGGCCTAAGTAACTGAACTAGAAACCTCTGTCTCCTCTGCAAAAAGGCAACGGTTCTTAATTCTTAGTAAATAAGTAACTATGTAGAATAGGAAGCATGTATTAATCACTGTATAAATGGTCCATCATCATTTACTCACAACAGCCATCTGAGAAGTTGTCATTAATTACATTTCTCAAGTGAACAGCAAAAGAAAAGACTCAGAAAGGATTAGTGACTCATCCAGGAGTCTCACAACACACAGAACCGCATGCCCAGCCCAGAGTTTGGCCCCTAAGTCAAGGGCTCTCTCTTCCATCACGGGTGCCTCGCTCCCTCCCAGTGCTATCATGCCATGTTATTGTGTTAATATTCTCATTAGCTTTATGCTGAAACTGAGGTTAGAGGGTGAAACTTACTGCAGAGCTAGAGCACAAGATAAAGAGTAACCTTTCCCTTTGAGCTTTATTCTCACATAACTGTCATTCACAAATGACCCAGCCTGAACAAGTGGATGCAACCCATCTCGAACTTAGCTCCAAGGTTGGCCAGGGCCAAGAACTGGTCAGGTTCAGGGAGGGGGGCTGGGCAGGTTCAGGGCTTTCCAGAGGGGCCACGTTGGATATTCAAAACTCCTGTTATCTGAAGAACAGTCTCCTCCTCTCTCTTCATACCCTGTCACTCACCAGCGCTTCGCCAAGTGACTGCATTCTCTGCTTTGCACCCACTCCTTCGCCAGTGCAATTTCACCCCCTTGTTTTCAACCCCAAATATCTATGTAACCTCACTCCTTTTCTTAATCAGGGAGACTGGTTTGAGTTTAATCTTTGGTCCCCTTGCCAATCAATGTGCAATAAAACTGCTTTTCCTCAAGCCCTGGTGTCATGATATCAGTTTCCATGCACATCAGGTATTGAGCCTGTTGCCTGGTAACAATATTATGTTATAATATCAAGTGAACCTGCCTATTTTCCTACTTTCAGCCGAGCTCTGGATTGAGCGCCATGGGGACAGCAAACAGTCAGCACGGAGCACGCACACTCTTGAGCGTCAGTGTGCACAGACCAGTGTGCAGATGAGGAAACTGAGTCTGGCAGAGCTTTGCCTGCAGTCACAGATGGGCAGCAGCAGCTCTGTGATGTGACATTGTCTGTCCAACCCCGAGTTGGCCACGCCCCAGAAAGCCAGGAGCTGCTTCAAGGACACAAAGTATCTCATGGAGTTGCAGGTGGTCAAGCCCAGTGGCTTGCAACATGCATACTGAAATGCCAGCTGTGAGCACTGACGGCTGTGGGCAGACAGGGCCACTCAGGAAGACATACACACCTGAAACGGAGCCCTTCAGATGAGATTAGGAACGAGATGTGTGATAGCACTAAGATCTTTGTTCTCAGGCAGGATGGGAGGAAAAAATAAAAGAAAAACACATTGACTTGATGGACAGACAGCCCCGCCTTCTCATTCCTCTGCTAAGTCCCTGCGACCTTGGTCTCTCAGGGCCCTTGTTGACTGTCAAGGTCAGATCAAGTATGTCAGCGCGCACAGAATATTTGACAGGTGTCAGTGAACAAGTCAGAGGGGTGCACCGGGGTGGGCTGCTGCTGATCTTGGCGCACAATTGCCGGGTGTTGCTTAGAGTAGGCTGAGCGCTGGAGAAGGAAGTCGCCCTGCCGGCTGCAGACCAGACTGCTCGGAGCAAGCTGTGCAGGGAGGGATAAAATTAAAGGCACTCCTCAGGAGTTCACCTCGCAGCTGTGGGCCAGATATTCTGCATGCAGGTGGCAAGAAAGTAAGACAGTAAGAAAAAGACAGGGAATGGGCATGCTTAAGGAATAATGTATCTTGTTCCTGATCAGAAGGAGCAGTTTGTGATTTTCACCCAGATCTGCATATCCTGAGGGGCGAGCAATTTTCTTATTTCTCCTGGACCACAAAAAGGGCCCCACGATAAAGCTGAAACACGAGGGGGATGTTTCCCCCTGAGAATTCTGACAGCAGGACGCCAAGGCGGAGTTTATCAGGAAGAGAGTGGGGGCAGGTGCAGAGTCCAGGCTGGGAGATGCTTTTGTAGGCTGAGAGGGAGGGCGTGGCCACACAGGCTGTGCTCACACTTCCCGTAGGCACTGTGACAGACTGTCCACCCCACTGCTGTGCTTCTGAAGAGCTGCAAGCCTGTCCTCTGGCCAGCCCGGGTCTGGCCCTTCCTGCTGCCCACAGGACCTGCCAGTCATTTACGCTGATGGTTCCACTGAGGTAAGTGAACCAAGAACGGCTGGGACTCCTCGGGGTCTGAACTGTGAGCCCGCAGCGCCCTCTAGTGGAGAAAGACATCAGCGGCCACCAAGGGAGACTGGGAGCAGGAGAAAGGATTTGGAGGAAAGGAAGAGAGGAAAAGGAGGGGGAAAGAAAAGAGAGAAAGCGACATGGAAGGAGGAAGAGAAAAAAAGGGAGAGAGATAGAGAATAGAGGAATCAGGTGAGTCAGAGAGAGAATGAGAATCTTACCTCATTTCCATCCTGTTTTCCAGCTAAATGAGTCAAGACTTCTGGTAACTTCCAGAAACTTCCACCTGAACCAATCCTAATTAGCTTCCCTAGAAAGGACTTGGGTGCCTCATCTCCTTTAATCTTTGTAGTTTCCTGCTGGCTAGACCTGAGGCAGCCAACCTCTCACCTGGAGAGTGCAGCCTTGGGAAGGAAGCATCAACCCTTGGTGAGGGTGTGGGGAGGACAGAGGGAGGAGTGGGATTAAAGGTGAATGACTGAGAGTTTCAGCACAGCCCAGAGCATCCTTCCTTCCTCCACCTTCACCCAGTGCCACCCTGGGTTCCAGACCTTCTGCTCTCTGGACCCTGCCAGGTGGCTGATGCAGCCCTCCCTGCCCCGCAGCCCAGAGTGGGCACAGGACAGGCTATACCCACCTTTTTTCCCAAAGTGATGCGCCTGCAGGGTGATGTTGGCCTGGACTGGGGGCTGCTCATCCTGGACCACCCAGCAGGCAAACTCGTTCCCTTCCCGCGAGGCCTCTGTCTGCAGGGTGCACTCCAAGGAGAAGGTCCCGTCGGGGTTTCTGGTGGCCTGGGGGGCCTCCACAGTCTGCACCTTGTGTCTGTTCTCCATCCAGGTGAGATGCAGGCGGGCGGGATAGAAGTGGCGCACGTGGCAAGTGAGGTTCACTCTCTGATGCCCATCAAAGTGGGTGGTGATCTGGAGGGTGGGGACGACTAGACAGAAGAGCAGGAAGAGATATGGACGTGACCCGCTGGCCCCCTGTGTCCCCTCTCCCAGAACCAGCCAGGAGACCCCCAGGTTCTTGTCAGTGACTTTGTTATCAAAGAAATAATTTCTTGGTATCACTGATGCAAGGCAAATAGAGCTAAACGATGATATGATATTCACGAAAAA
>PVHY01025164.1:0-18734 GCA_004024945.1 Uropsilus gracilis | reverse complement strand
GGTACAGGAGCTACTCATGCTGTTCCTTCTTGGGGTGTACTATGCAAGCGTGTTCTAGGACTGTTGTTTTTTTAGGTCTGGGCAGCGTGTGGGGGCAGGGGAGGTCATTAGGCCATAGTCTAACCAGCTCCACTCTACCCTTGGAAGGGGGAGAGCATGAGATGGCGGGGGGGGGGGGGTGTTTTAGTGCTTCTTGCTCGCTTCCGTTTATTGCCTGCCTATAGGTTGGGTCAGGGACTGCCTTTTTCCCCTCTGGGCTTTCCTTGTCTCTTTCTGAGCTTTACAGTTCTGATAAGTGCTTCCTCAAATCTTAGGAGTTGTTGGCTATTTAATTTTCTTTTGGTATTCCTCTTCTTTCCCTAAATGTCTAATATGTCCAATGTCATCCCCCATTAGAGCTCTTCAGATACTATCAAGTGACTTGCACACGTCAGCAGCTACCTTCCTCCATGCTCTTAAGCATACCTAGCCCTCAACCCAGGCTATCACAGCCCATGTAGTTGTTGGTTTTCCTTGAAATATCCTGGATATTTCAGTGGAACCACTACCTCCTGCATCAGAGCCCCAAACCTGCCCTGGTTCCCTTCTTGTTTTACATGTGGGTTATTGATACCCATGTCTTGTTCAGTCTTTGTGAGCCCTCAGAGGTCTAGAATCTCAACAACCCCATCTGGTCCAGACCCTGCCCCAGCGGGGAGTGTCAAGTAGGGTGGGGAGATTAGTGTTTCCCAAATTTGATTGAATTCCTTGTCCCATGTCTGGGCTATAAGGACAGTAAGGGTAGGGGACCTGGCTCTGTGCCCCAATGAGTGTTCCAGAGACATTATCTTCCCTCCCCTAGCTTCTCAAAGATGCTCAGTCTTTGTTCTTCTTTTGGACTCAGACAAACACATATCCTGGAATGTTTTTTGCCCTCTGTTATCAGGACAAAGGTTGGGCCACTGACAGTTCTCTGGACCACAGGCCCAAGTTCTCTTGAAGGTCAAAGGCTTTATCTTGTTTATGTCTGTGACTTTTCTGAGGCTCCTTGCTTCTTGACAGTATCACAGAGCAGGCCTTTTGCCTAGGATGTGTCTGGAATAAGGCCCAGTTCACTCCTTCAGGAACAGGGATGAGAAGCCAATCAGCAGTGCTGGTAGAAATGTCAGACCAGTTCATGCTAGTCTGTTTCCAACTCAAAGACTGGATCTGAAGCTTGCACTTCATGGGTACAAGACACAGCGTTGGGGAAAAGATCACACAGGAAAGGATTTAAACCATCACCTACTTTACTTCTTCATTCATCACTTGTTGTGAATAGCTCCTAAAAATGTAGGTATTTGGTGGGGTGGGAAGAAAACAGAAGAAAAAGGAAAAAGAACTAGAAATAAGAGTCCTGCTATGGACCTGACATTAGAGGAAAAGTAGCAAGTGCAAAGACTCTTCAATGGAAACACGTACAGTATGTTCCAGAAGCAAAGAGGCCTGTGAATTGCAGTAGACTGGACAAGAGGAAACATTCCTCATTGAGGTTAGGAAGGTGGAAAAAGGTAAACTTACATAAACTATGATAAAGATTGTGGCTTTTACTTTCAGTGGACAAATGTGTCCATTGATTGGCTTTTTCAAAGGATTGTCCTGGCTACTCTGGGCAACATGGGTTCCTCTTTCTTCCAGTGTGGGTTCATTTCAGTCTTGTCTAGTCTAGTCTCTAGAGCCCAGCCTGGTGTATCTCACAGAGTGAGAAGTCAATAAATATTTCTTGAATGTTTTGAAACCAATCCATTCCCAGCTTTTCCAGTCTCATTTTGAGTTTGGCATGGATAGTTACTGAGGTGAACACCTTGTCTAGTGTTACAGCAGGAATTTCTTCTCTTGTGGGTCCTGTACTCCAGCTGTCTGATGGGTAAAAATTGGCATATGGTATCTCCAACATCTGGTAAAAGCACAGCTGGAAACAATGCTGTGAACATCTGGTAACCAGATGTTTGATGGTAGACTTGAGAGTTAGCTAGCTATCTGTGGATATGTTGTAGGCAAGTGAGGGAATGGGAAGTCCTAAGTACTAGCAACAGGTGGCAATTGCTAGTGGCTCTCAGGATGGCCTGGAGTCATTTTTCTAGAGTGACTTGGATTTCTGTACCATAGCCAACAGGCAGGGCTTTGAGTCCAGGGCATCTTAGATTCTCCAAATACAAATTTATAGAGGTAGCAGGATCCTGGGACCTACATCGTAAGTTTAATGTCCTCATTTGTATAATGGGAATTACCTGAGCTAAAAGAAACTAAAATTATTCAGTTCAAGGTCTTATTGAACAATGGGGTGGGGGTTGCGGGTGACATATAAAGACTGGATCTTTCCACTCTCTGGGCCTCTGTTCTCTACAACATAAAAATGATGGCAAGAGAATCTCTTCCTTTGAGCCCCAGGCAAAAGGGAGGCTACCCCTCCCTCTGAAGCTCCAGCTGGCCCCATTCTCTGCCTGGAGACAGACTGTGCCTTGCTCTCCAGTTGTTTTGGGGAAAAATGACTCCTTTTTGTTTCTCTTTTGCATCCTCACCACTTTACTTATGAGAAGGCCACTTCCTTGAATGAAAATGGAAACTCTTAGTCACAATTAATACTGTAATTTAAAAATGCAGTGTTATTCAAGCTATTTTCCCCCAATCCGCTATTCAATTATAGACACTGGAGAATTTGCAGGGTCCTATTTTAAGCATTGGAGTCTCCAGTACATTCTAGAGTCGTCCTTTAAAAGACACGGGCAACATGTGAAAATCCCAGATGTTTCTTCAATGCTCTGAGCCTTTCTGAACTGAGTTGGGAAAGAAAGTGCCAGTCAGGCCCCCCAGGGAAGTGTAATTGGAATGGAACTCCTCATTGCTATGATTTGAACAATCTCGGAAAGAAAGACACTTCTCTCCTGGGAAGGGAGACTGGAAATTCAAAGATTTCTGAGAAAGGACACCTTTTGAGAAGGCAGAAGGATGGGAGTTCACCACTGACATTCTGGTTTCAGTGCTTTCTAGAGCCATCTCATTTAACCACAGGATTCTTTGAAGAGAGTTGTGATGTCATCCTTGCTTTGTAGATGGGGGAAGTGGGGCTCAGAAGGTGCCCCACCCTCAGGTCTGTCTGGCTTGTCACTTCCTTAACCCATGATGCAGGGTGGTTATGACACAGCAACAAGGTTTTTTCTCTCTGTCCCATAGCATAAGCATTCCAATTTCCTTTATTTACCCTCCAGACTTAACAAACTTTCTTTTCTTATATTCACAGGAAAAAGAGCTTCATTAGGAAAAAATAACATCTGAACTGCTGACCACCAGTTGATAACAAAGCAAGCTGGCATCAACAGAAACCTCCAGACACTCATGTTGCAAGGATGGACATGTCTACACTTGCCCATTCCCTTCCTGTACTCCCTTGTGATTCTGGATAAATGGCCCTGCCCTCTGCCCAAGAGGAGGATGGTGGTTTCAGACATGAGTCTGCTGTCCTCTTCAATTGGTCAAAAAATTAAATCACTTTCTTCTCTAACCCTATCTATTTCCTTTAATGGCTAAGAGAACCAAGACAGCCAATATTCTAGTATCCGTTATGCCACAAACTCTGAAGCTGTCCCGCAGCTCACTTGGCTTCAGGATCTCAGGCAAGTTATTGAATCTCATCAGACTGTTATGATAATTAAACTTCATGAACATATGCAAAGTTCTAAGATGATTAATTGCATGTTCAGTTTTAGCAACTATTATTACTACTTGCCATTGCCTACAATGCTAAATGATTTTCCTTTTATAAATTCTATTCATCATTTTAAGAGCTAGTCAAAAGTCTATGTTTTATGTATAGTGCAACCATCCTGTTCATGATGCCAATTGTAGTGCAAGGATCCCAATCTGGTAGGTTCTTTATTGGTTCTAGCAGTCCAGGAAGAATGTCAGAATCCTTGATGGATTTCACAGGTTTTAATGCTCTCAGAGAACCAGGTACACAGGTATTCCAGATAGGAAGGCTGGGTCAATTGCATGGCAAGTGGGCAGACTAGGCGGCAGGAACAGGTGAGCTTCCCAGTTCCCCAGGAATGTTCATACTTTTCCTCTGACCTCTTTATCTCTCCTCATGCTCTTCTTCCTTTTATCTCCTCCCCCTAGACCCAGGTGAGCCCACTCACACATGTGCACATCCAAGGGAAGGAGCAATGGAGCTAATGTCAGAAAAGGGCTAAATCATTCACCCTACACCACCCGTCTCCCACGCAACCTTCCCAGCATTAACCTCTCTCCTCTTAATTTCCTACAGCATCACCCATCAGCCCCGCAGGCCTCCCAGAAAAACTGCATGTTTCTCTGAATCCTGTGGAGGTCTTGCTCTCATCCACTGTTGCGTAACCAATCTTCATCACTAATTGTAGAGAAACTGGCCTGTTCATGATGCCCATTGTGCAAGCATCAGACTCACCAATATGCATAGGTTTGTTATTGGTTCCAGCAGTCACACAGACAGATCAGGCAGGGCAGGGCCGGGACCAGGGTCAGGCCCAGGATTGGGGCCAGGGGATGGGGGGTGGGCTGGGAGGCAGGAGAGTTCCCAACCATCCAGCGTGGGATGTGGATGCAGGTTGAGAGATATACTTTAGATAAAGACACACCTTTATCTTTCTCACCTCCTCCTACACACTAGAGGGTGGTCATCAGCACATCTCTCACCTTGACATAACTTCCTAACTTCTTTGGCGTGTCCTACGAGACATATGACCTAAGGGTAATGACAGTTCACCCCAAAGGTAAATTCTTCTCTTATCACCCGTACCCTTGCTTTTAGAATCAAGTTTCCCCTTTCTCATTAGCTCGTTGTGATCATTCCTTGCAAAAGTATTTAAGGGTCTTCATAACTTCATTAAATCGGACTTTAGACATGTTCTCCAGGTCCTGGTTTGTGGGATGGCCCCACAAATCGCTATCAATCTCTTCTGTCTAATTCTTCTTCCTTCCCACACGAGACTCCTAACACCCCAGGAATCTTTGTGTCCTTTCTCTAGCCTCTTTCTCTCTCTGGCATTCTCTCATGCTCTCATTTATGCTGTCTGTTCTCTTGTGCCCTCTGCTCCCCCTTATCCCCTCTCTCCTAGGCCCAAGAGTACACACTTACTTATGTGCACATCCATCAGACTGCACAATCATGGGGAAGATACAATACCACAGTTGCTAGTTATATGGGCAAATGAAGGGAAAAGCCTGACTAACTCACTTACCCTACATCCTTCTATAAGTGAGGACTCAGCTTTCCCTGTGGTGCTTGAACCAAGTGTTATTGCCCTCTCTTTTATGGGATAGTGGTTCTGGATCCTCAATCCTAAGGAAATATAAGCCTATAGGGGATGAACTCAAAGATGATTGAACCAAGCTCTCCATTGTACCAAGGAGACCACAGAGGTCTGGAAACAAAAATTATTTTCCCAAAGTAACAAACCACAGGGAATCCACCCAGCAGATGAAAAAGAGCAAAGGTTTTAGAATCGGAGAACCATCAAGTTTGATCTCCCCTACTAGCCATTATGGCTTTGGTCTCAGTTGAATGGGTCTAAGAACACTTATCTCACATATTGTTATATTTAATGAGCTGACAGAGAGATTTTACAGCACTTGGTGGCATAGCTCCTCTTATTACCCCATTGGGTTGCGGTGTACTAGATGAGATCATTTTCCTTCAACTGCTCCTGGCTCACTTGCTTCTCCCTGAATAAATGGCTCCAAGGAATGCTCTTCAAGATATTGGGAGCCAATCCCACCAGGGCTCTGGTGGTCTGCCAGTACTGACCCCCATACTCCACCATCTACCCTTAGGGGTGAAGAAGTGCAGTACATAGGCCATGCTAGTTTCTACAGCACTACTGTGTCTACACCCTTTTGGTTTTGTTCTCATCTTGTTCAGAGAGGACAGAATGTTCCAGTCCAATGTATTTAGAGTATTAACAACAAACAAAAGAAAGTCTTACCCTGGATATTCCATTAAGTCTAATAACAGCTCACTTCTCCACAACGAGGGTGAAGGCCCAGGAAAATGCTCTTGAAAGAGTTATTTCCAACTCCTTTATTGTCATTCTTGGTTGGAAAGTCAAGTTGGTCTGGCTTCTTTTTCTTACCCCAGCTGAGAACAGACATGGCATCCCCACACTCACTAGTTTCCCTGTAGCCAACACCCACACTGGGGGCCATGTTGACCACAGGTGGGTTTATTCAAGTAGTCTACCACTTTCTCCTGGGCAAAGGCAGAAGAGACCCAGTAGACTGGCAGAGTCCAGGTACTCCAGACTCTAAACATCCATACAAATGCCTTTGGAAGGCTTCATAAACTGTATTTCATTCTTCCCAATCTGGGAGATGCCAAGAGTAAAATCTGGACTTACTTTCAAACCTTTAAGCTTTGATGATATTTGTGAAAAATAATTATTTT
This sequence comes from Uropsilus gracilis, assembly GCA_004024945.1. Taxonomy (NCBI): domain Eukaryota; kingdom Metazoa; phylum Chordata; class Mammalia; order Eulipotyphla; family Talpidae; genus Uropsilus; species Uropsilus gracilis. The sequence goes on along the minus strand of PVHY01025164.1, from coordinate 12,298 downwards.
CAGTGAACATTTCTGAGTGAAAGCTATAAATGGGGACCGACTGGACATAATTTATTTTTTACAGACAGGCCAGGTCCTCTGTGGGGTATCCATTCATGCTAGAGTAAATTTGTGATTCTTCAACAAGATTCTTCTTTCACAAACAGACTTTGCTTGCAAACAATGAAGCCAACTCTTGCTGAGGCAAGTGTAGGGGAAGGAGGTGGAACTTAATAAATTCATGAGAAAGCAATTTCTTCCAAAAATTGAGATCCTCTTTGTAATGAGGGAATGGAGGTTTGAGAGCTCCCCTACAATCATCTACCTTTGTTCTCACAGTTTTTACAGGTGTGTGTGTGTGTGTGTGTGTGTGTGTGCGTGTGTGGTTTTGAGTATGCAATCATTGAGGAAAGATTTTCTGAATAATTACCCTATGCCAAGCATGTGCTAGACTTTGGGGATACATTGGTAAAGAAGCTAACTGTGTAATATGGGAGACAGACAACTCAGCAAACATTTACAATGCAACCAGGTACACAGTGCTATGAACCACACCCCTGCTCTTTCTGGAAAGGCCCAACAAGGCTGTCCAGAAAAGAAACACAAACCACACCTTTGAAATCTAGAACAATGGAAATGGAAATGACTTATTAGTAACACTAAACATTAGTATACCCTCCAGTTCATTCATAAATTCATTCAGTAAACATTTGTTCAACTGACACCTAAAATATGTGAATCTCTAAGGTAAATTGAATTGAGCTAGATGCCAGGGCATATAAAGGATAACCAATAATCAAGAAGTGATGGAGATGTTTCCTTAGTAATTCTCTCCTGATTAATGTGTATCCAAATGGCCAATGGTAATTAACTCCAACCATAGCTCCATTGTGCACTTAAGAAGAGATGAACCGACCCAAAAGCCACTGGTGGGATTTTTGAAGAAGCTCATCTTTCTTTCCATAGAACTAATCCTTACTCTCATCTTGCCCCAGGACCCAGAAGAGACCTGTTGGAGCACAGGATGGAGGGAAGAGCAGAGAGCAGTTTTGAGCCCTGTGTCCTTCCCTTCCAATGCTCCCAGGCTCAGCACAAATATATTGATAGCAACCTTAGATTTGGGCCTGTCCAGATAGGGTGGAATGCCAGAACTCTCCCTCAAACTCTGACATCACCATAGCATGTGATCCTGGATGAGTTCCTCCCTCTTTGGCTCTCTCTCTCCCATGTAAGAAACAAGATATGAGACCCAGGACTGCTAAGCATGTTTCACCTCTTGGATCCCTTTGCTTTACCTTCTCCCCCCGCCCTCTTTCCTTCATGGGCTGATTCTGCATCTCAGACGCTCCTGCTCTCAACACCTCCCCAATTCAACCAATTCAACCTTGCCTGAACCTCTAAATCTTACTTTTAAAGCCCAGACACTTAGGGTTAGCACCTCCACAAGACTTCTGAAACAGCTTCACTGAATGATCAGGGTAGTGACAGGCACCCTTATCTCAACCCACACAAATGTTTCTATATGCAGCAAAAGCTTCAGAAAAGCTACTCAGCTTTAAGTACAGGTAAGAAGCCACACGCATGGAAGAAGGTCTGCAGAGAAGAGGCTGCATCCTCTGCTCTCAGACCTTTTAGGGACCCTTGGAGCATTTGGCCCTGCCAACATCTTTGAAAGAAGCTGGCTCAGCCCCACAGTGGCAGAAGCCCTCTCTTTTCTGTGAAACCTTCCTCTGTTGTGACAGGTTCTGCTCTGATCCTCTTGGAACTTGGCTCCCAACTAAGAAAACAGATCACCCATCACAGGGTAATTATAGAGCAACTGAAAGGTCATTTAGCTACTGTGTGATAAGCAACAGACTATTTTAATAATAACCAATTACCGTGCATTTTAGTGTATCATTTGGCATTTGATAATCTTCTGGGGTCTCACCTGTTCCTTCTCTTATGGAGAGTTTCACGACTGTTCACACCTTCTCCAACAGAAGTTGTGTCAGTTTCTAATTGAAGCACTATTTTTAGGATATAGTTAGGAAAACTTTATAGAGGTAGTGCAAATTATATCATGCCAAGTAGAAGGATGCCTTCTGCCAAGTGTCTTTTCTGACAGCTCTGTCATTACTTCACATTCTGCAGGATGGAGAATAAGCTGGTTTCGAATTCTGAGTAAGACTTTCAGCATTAAAACAGATCTAAACCTGGAGGCCTGGTGTGGGCAAGTAGAACAGATGCTTACATTCTGTCCCCACCTGCCCCTTCCTCTGCTGAGCTGTGTCCTCCTGTCCATCTGGCCTAGAAGTCATGGGGCTGAACATCCCATTACAGGGCCTGCTGTGAATGCAGGACAGGTTTTACAGGGACACAGTGGTTTGTCCAGGGGCTACCCTCAGTTTCCCTAAGATATTCTCAGCCCATTCCCCTGACCTGGGCTTCCTTCTCTAAATTCATTCAGCAGCACCATCCATAAGACAAGTCTGCAAGAGGCTAGCCAGACCAGCTCTAGGTCTGGGATGTATTTCCTCAGTCATGTAGCCACTGAATTCTTTTTCAGGATCTATCATTGGTAGAGACTTCCTTAGTCCTCCCTTCCTAAGAAGGCAACTGGTATCATCCTGAAAATTATCCTCACTTACATACATACATACATACATACATACATACATACATACATACACACACACACACACACGCACGCATGCACACTGTCCAACCTCCAATAGACCTTCTGTTACCAATTCTCACATTGTAGTGGTTTCTACTTGGGACAGACCTATGGGATCCACATCACATTTCTGTCCTCACAAAGCAGTTATGGTTCCAGCACATCATTATTGCCACATCCAGCCACTTCCACTGTGTTACTTCAGTCACCCACCTACTTGGATTCTGCAAAATGCTTGTGACTGATTTTCCTGCTCCCTTCTTCACACCCTGAAACTGGGTGCAAAGTAGCACCAAAATTAGTAATGAGAGGAGCCAATATTTAAACCACTGACTCTCTCTAAGTTCTTCTACCGGTGTACACAATTGCAGGACAATTCAAAACAACAATAACAAGGTTTATTTACAAATAAGGAGAGAACCAAGAGTCACTGAGGTCACAAATGTCCAGTTATCTCACCCCAGTTACTGCCCAATCTCAAAGTCCTAAAATCTGTCTGCTCACCACTCCAGGCCTGAACAAGTGTTTTACAATGAAGTACATGTTTCATACAGTGTCCTGCCACTCCAAACTTGAACCAGACATTGCACACAAAGCCCGGTCTCCATGTTCACCTCCTTCTCTCGGAGGCACACAGAGTCCATTTTTCTTCTCTTCTTCAGCGGTACACAGGTCCTAAAATTTCCCAGCATACACAGATTCCAAATTTGCCAGCAAACTAGCCTTTTATTTTCAGAGGTCCAAACTCGAGTTTCCAAACCAAAGACCTGTACTTGCATTTCTTGTAACTTTTCCTCTTCCTTGGATGGTCACCTTCAGGTTGCTGACCTTCCCTGAAGCAGCCAGTCCTGGGGCTACAATCAGTAATTCCTCTCAGGGCCCAAACCCTTGATGGGGACTCTTCCTGTGGCTTCTAAACTTGCTGCTTTTTAATCTCCTTATCGAAGAAGACTCCACCGTAGTGCTTCTTTGCTTGCTTGCCCTCAAGGCATGTGTCATTCAGGCAATTGCTCTGTACTGGTCCCCCTTCCCAGCTCACCAGCCTCTGATTACAACCCTACAGCCCACTTTAAGTACACTAGGCAGAGAGCTCTGTCTAAACTTTACTCAGATCACGTCATACCTCTGTTCCAGTCTCCCCAATGGCTTCCTATATCTTTCAGAATATTAAATATTTATAATAATTGAAATAAAAAATAAAGTCCAACTCTTGCTAAATATAAAGCATTGCATGATCTTAGACCCCTCAGGTTGCCTTCTTACTGCTCTTCTTCATCTAGTTTTCTTATTTCTTCCAACTACCCTGGCCTATTTGCATTGTCCTTAGACACTGTGACAACTGTTTCTAAAAAAACATTCTTAAATCTTCTGTGATGATTTTAATGATGTCAATAAAATGACTTTATTCTAACTATCAAGTTGTGTTCAAATGTTATCTTAAAAATCAAGTGAAATTCAGGCTAGCCTTTTAAGTCCTCCAGGTATTTTAGACTGGGGCCTCTTGGTTGTAATAATAGAAATGCACAATTGTGACAAATCAATAAAATGAATAAAAAAAAAAAAAAGAAAAGAAACCCACTCAAACTAGGATCTAACAGAAAAGGAGGATCTTAGCATCCAAAGGCAAAGAACCCCAAAGGATGTGAGGTGGAAACACCCTGTGCACCAAGTTGAGTGGTGGCTGAACTTTGCCACCAGGGCGACATCTAATCCAAAGACACTGAGCATGTGTTGGAGATGGACAGGGAAGGTGTACATATTATCTTGTTAGAATGAAGATGACTCAAGAACAAGTGGGAGAAAGAAACAAGTGTGATGATAAGAGTGTGGACAATTTGCTGTAGAGTCACAGGAGACAGTTGATTCATTCTGCCAGTTTGGGGGTGTAGTGAATTATCAGGGCTTTTCCCCCTCCCCCATTAACCTCCTTGACCAGCACCTGTGGTATTGTGCCCTCACTCATTATTTTATACACCTGAGCCCAGAGGGTGTGTTCACATGTAAGTGGACTCACCTGAGTCTACAGGGCTGAGATAACAGGCTCTTGTCATCCTGAGTGGGGAGCTCGGAGAGGAGAGAATGTGAGAAGCATGGAGAGAACACCAGGAGACAAGGGAGTGCAAGGAAAATACAAAGGAGAATTAGAACTTGAGAGAGAAACTCAAGTAGCTGTTTCTTTGCTGCCTGCTTTCCCCCTGTTCATGATTCAAAATTCTATGAAGATAATTCCAAGGGCTCTGGCATTCTCTGCGAGAATCAGTGATGAACCTACCTAAATTGGGATGGTTGCAAAATAGGGGCCAAACCAGAAATTCGGCTTTGGGACGGTAGGCCTCCCGCAATTCACTTTTAATTTGGGGCCCAGAATCCGGCTCAGGCTGCCAGGCCTCCCTCATGTTACCTCTAACACCTGACTGAACTTCTAGCAGCTTTTAAACCTTCTGTATACCTGCCCCTGCCCTGCTCCCTCACTGCCCATGGTTGGCTTAGGTGTTGCTCCTGCCTCTCCCTGGTACTTTGGGCTCTTGGCTCCATCTGCCCAGAGAAATCTTCAACCTCAACAGGTCAGGCCCCAGGCAGTGGCTGTTTCACAAAGCACATCCAGGTTTCAGGTCCATCTAAACCTGCTTTGTTCCACAGCGATCTGATCCCTCACTTCTGACACTAGAACTTAAACTATGGCCAGTTTATACTCATAGGGAAACATGGAACAGGAAAGATGCCTAAAAGAAACAGTCTCTCACCTTACCCCTTCAGGGTTCTAGTGTAAGAGCTTTAGAGACCTTGAACCAATTGTTTAAACTCTGTGTCCTTAATTCCTTCAGTTGCAAGTGGGTTATTGCAAATATTCAAGGACTTAGCACTTATCAAATGCTTTCTAAGTTCTGATACTGTTGGAATATTGAGCTTTACTGTCACTAAAACACGTGCCTCCTCCTGAAGGAACTTTAAACAGAGTCCTTGGTAGTGATGCCTCTTCCTGTGTGGGTTTGACATTGGGAAATTCAACCAGCAGATACTGTGAGCCCCAGGCTCCTCCTCCTCCTCTGTACAGTGGGCACGATCCCACTGACTGGACGTAGGCGGTAAGGAGACAGAAGAGTTTCTGAATGGCATGATGCAGGACTCAATTCAGGATGTGTCCTTCAGCTTCACCCCACCTTACATATGTAGGAGAAGCCTCCTCTAGGCAAATGGAAGGGGCACCTTGTGGTCTGAGCAGAGAAGAGCCCTCAGGAGGTGAGATTTCAGGAAGCCATGGACAATGCTTCTTGTAGTGCTTTCCTCCCTAAGACTCTGTTCATTCCTGCGAGGACTGGGGGCCTTGTCATTTTCAGGGCCTAGTCCTTTCCAGCACTGTGAGGGTCAGAGGAACTCACAAGGAGAAAGGCAGACCTCCTTCAGCATTCCACATCCTGCTGCCCCCGGGCTGGGCTGCCAGCCCAGGAGTCATTAGCAGGTGGCAGGGCAGAGCATGGGGCCATCAGTCAGAAGAGAATGTCTGCAGCAGTTCCTGGGATGCAATGGTGCCCTGAGGAGCCATTGGCAGTAATGATGATGGGTATTTAAGCAAATGAACTGTTAATGACCAGGCAGAGGTGAGCTGCCTCCCAGACCAGCTGGAGCCCAGAGTTGGCAAAGGAGGGTGAGGCAGGAATGAGGAGAGTGGAGCAAAGAGACTCTATTTTCTTCTCTGAAATTGGTTTCCCCAGGGAGTCCTGGTTGGCCACAGGCAGCCCCTCCTTTCTCCGCTGTCCCCTTCCCTAGGCCTTACCATCATATCCAGGAATTACTGCCAAGAACCTCCTGATCACCCAGCCAAGACCACTTCACCCCACCCCCATCTTTCTAACTCCATCCTCCTTCCCATGCAACAAAGAGGAATCTTGCTGGAAGCCCACACCAGCAGGGAAAGGACAGCATACATGTTGACCAGCTGGTTCAGGTCCCATAGATACTGGGAGCTGGAGATTGAATGATGCAGACGTGAAAATCATATTTAATTACCACACCATCTACTAAAGTCATTACCACTACCACAACTCCATACAGAGTACCAGATGGGTACCAGGCATGGACCTATGTCTTTCATGTGCATTGTTTTATCCATACAGTCCTTAAATGGGAGATTGACACTCCCATTTTCAGAACAGGAGACTGAGGCTCAGAAAGGAAATGACATCTAGCGATCAGGGAGCTGATGAGTTAGTACAAAATGATGCCAAAGATAAACAGAAAAAGAGAAATTAGGGATGTTATAGATTTCAATTGTTCAAGACTCAAAGTACAACATAGAGTTAGTAAAGGATGACAGGAGAAGCTGAGAATATGAGAACAGGAGGTAAAGTGTCCAGGTTTCATGTCCTCCAGATCTATGCAGAGTTTGCTACACAGACTCTCCCTTTGTCTCTTCCCAATGAACCCATTGAAAACCATCTAGGTGGAAGAATGTTCTATCTGGTAAAAACAGCAACAAACGCCTTTAGTTCTGGCCTTAGATGCTGCCAAATCCTTGCATGTGACCTTGAACAAATGACTTAACTACTCTGAACCTATTTTCTAAGATGTAAAATGGAAATTTATGTTACACTTACTATGTAAGTAAGCAAACAGGCAAAAGCAACCTGGGAATCTATGCATTGCTGAAGGCTGATCACAGTTCATTTCCTGGCTCTGTCTCCTGCCATAGGCTGGAATTGAAAAGGTCTTTGACCTCTGTCATTCTTGGTTTGCTAATTTGCTAAACTGGAATGATTCCTACCTGGAAGGATCACTTCCAAGATTAGAGGTGAGGTAAGTAAAACACTTGGCACATACTCAGTCAATAAAAAATCAAAACTGCAATTCACCTTTTCATCAATGAGGTGGTTATGGTGCCTGAGTCCCATAGTTAAGTGTTCCCTCTCTTGGCTTCTCTTTATCTTTCATCTTTGAAAACTCTCCTGGGCACCTGTACCAGGAAGGATTCTCCTGTCATCTGCAGCGCTGCACCTCTGAATTCAAAATTTTCTTTCAGTCAGTTCATGATTATCTATAACTCATCTTGTGTTGTCCGCTGATGCATCATGTGTAATATATAGCTAATCAACATTAGCTACCATTCTGGAGCTCCATTCAGAGCCTATCACTGGCTATGTGATCAGGGTACACAGCTTTTCTTCCCTGTACATCAATTTCCTTGAGGATAGAGGGAGCTTTAGACTGCAGCTCTTCTCTGAACCACAGGATCTTCAAAGACCTGAGCACTGCCTATGCCTGCCATCTCCAAGCCATGAAGCCTTCAACAGTCTCCTCTCCTTCATGACCGTACCCCACCTCCCCCACCTCAAGACACATCTGAAACCATACTTTAGTCTCACAGTTTCAAAGTATCCTCCAAGCAGAGGTGGACTTCCCATTGGAAATCTTGGAATTCTGATTTTACTCACTTTGCCATTTCTTCCAAAAACTTTGCCATCTGTGGAATAATAGAAGTATCTGAGTGTCCCCACATTTCCTGAGGCACGAACACCCTAAGGTTGACAACACTCTAATCTTAGGGTGCTACTCTGAGCACTGCGGGGCTCCCAAAGATGAACTCTGAAAACCTTAACAAGGAGCTAACACATCTAAAACATCACTACTCCAAAAGGGGGACACATACCTACATGGGAATCCCTGGGTATAACTTTCCCATGGGTATAAATCCACATCCAGTTACCCCAGTTTTCTCTGCTCCCTGATGTCCTTCCAAGAGCAGGATTATCTTCACTTCCCCTTGTCTCTTTTGACACCTTCACCAGGAGCTCTAGGTCTGAGCTAATTCCCTGACTCCAGGAACTTTATTTTTCTTCTGCTGTAACTGGCATCTGTTCAGACGGATGAGTGAATATTTATTAGATCTCAGCAGGTTTTGGCCACTTTAATTGTTTTCTAGTGAATTGTGCCCATTGCTGAAACCAGACCTTATTGGCCATTTTTCAGGTCAGCTAAGTGAAAGGAGAGCTGCATAAAGAGAGGAGTTCAGGCAGGTCCAGGAAATTTTGGCTGCAGAAAGAAGTCACACCAAAGAAATATGAGTCCCGGGATAGCCATTTGAAGCTGATGGATTAAGAGATAAGCACCGGAGTTGTGAACAGGACACACAGAATCACTGGACCAACCATCCTCATAATTAGATGCAAGAGGCAAGCCTTTAGTGGATTTTTTTTTTTTAACTTTGAAAGTACACAAAACTAAAGCCATTAGAAATGGCAACTGCCATTTTTTGGGAAAAAAGGTTGGGAAGAAGAAAGTGTTACTTATTCAATGCCTAATATATGCTAAGACCTAAACACTAATTGGTGTCTTTTTTTTTTTTCATTTTTCACAGAGAAACATGTTTTTCACAAGAATAATTCTCCTAGAAGTCACCATTCAAAAGAGATAAAAAAAAAAACCAGTCTGGTAGAAGAGCGGGGTGACTGACTTCTAGTCCACCTACTCCTTTCCTCTTTTCCTAACCCACCCCCACCAGTATATCCCATGAAGTCTCTTTCAAAAACATTATCTCAATTTTGACAGAAACTATTCAGTAGATGATATTATTTTCCCATTTTACAGATCAGTTAAGTGGATTCAAAGGTAGTTACCTGGCAAGGATGTGGAGACAGATCGGTCCTAGAATTCTGCTTTCTACACCTGACACCAATAAGCCCAGTGCTCTTCCCCTGTGTTCAGGATGCTATTTGGTTGGAATGGAAACTATGCTCACAAAGCCCAGCATGAGGCTGTACCTGTCACCTTTGTGAGAAGGAGGGATGAGAAAAAGAGTTGCTGAGGAGCAGAAAACATTGAAGACGAAACAGCAGGTTTTTCTTGACCTAGAGTGGGGACAGGAAAAGGGCCAGAACATCAGGGCTCTGTGTTCATTTGCTTTTATCCAGATGATAATCCTGATCTTGGATCCGGCATTTTATTCTACCTCGGCTCATGTGCAAGTGGTCCCCTGGGGCCCACTGTCCCTCAGCTGTCAGTGCTGTTCCATCATGGGGTGACACTATCTGCCAAGAACAATTCCTCACAGTCAAAGAAGTTGGTTCTGAATATTAGAACCCTGGCAAGAAGGCAGTCAAACTAACTTCACCCCATAGTGAAGGTGAGTTGATGTTCTCAAGTGCCAAAGTCTGATTAGACATGTTGAGTATGATGAAAGCGGAGACGTAATGGAATCATTGGATCATTGGAATGTACTGGAATCAATAAGAATTTAGTTGTTGAGCTTGAATGCTTTCTTTTTTTTTAAATTTTTTTAGCAATATATTTTATTTTTTTTCTGCTTTATTATTATTATTTTTTTTATTACATCATTTCAGTTCCTGGAAGTCACCCATCACCTCCCCTCCCTGTCTGCTCCACCTGGTCCCCTCTCTCCCCTTGTGTAGTTTCATTTGGTTGACCATATATTAGTGAAACCATTTGGTTTCTGTCCCTTTCTATCTGGCTTGTTTCTGCTAGAATGATTTCTTCTAGGTACATCCAGGTGTCTATAAATTCATCAAATTTGTCATTTTTAATTGATGAGTAATATTCCATTGTGTATATATACCACATCTTTTTCATCCACTCATCTGTTCTGGGGCATTTGGGTTGTTTCCATGTCCTTGCAATTATAAATAGTGCTGCAATAAACATCCGAGCACAGGTGTCCTTTTGTACCCACGCTGAGGTCTCCTTTGGGTAGATTCCCAAAAGTGCGACTGCTGGGTCAAATGGTAATTCCATTTTCATGAGTTTGAAGGTCCTCCATACTGCTTTCCATAGTGGCTGGACAAGTTTACATTCCCACCAGCAGGGTAAGAGTGTTCCTTTCTCTCCACATCCATGCCAGCACTTCTTGTTGCCTGCTTTTTTGATGTGGGCCATTCTTACTGGTGTAAAGTGCTTGCTTAATTGACGAATGCTTTTAGGTAGTATCCAGTGGTCCAGCCAGGGTGGGTGACTAGGCATTGGGAATCAGGCTGGGTGAGATTTCTGACTCACCACTGTACTCACCACATAGCCCTGATGTCCAGATCAATGAGCTCTCCTGTGTGAGCAATACCAGTCACAGAGAAGTCAGTTCACCAGGAATCCAACAGCTCAATTTACTTTTACTCATCAAGGCAACCCTACCATTTTCCCTCTGTGCCAGAACTCTGGCACATACAGAGGATTCTTCAAAGAGAGGAGAAATGAGGATATTTATTAAGCACCAGTATAGTTATGTCATAGTATAAAGGCTTTATGTTGGCAGACACAGTAAGTTGAATATTCCCAGTTCCTTCTAAGCCACTTGACAGTTGGGCACCATAAATAAGCAGAAACCAGTTGTAAATTTCCTGGGAGAGCTTCAGACTTCCTGATAGAGACAGTCCTCTGTTCTCTGATACTTTCCCTGACTACTGGATAGGAGACATGATGGGAAGAGTCACCGCAACCCTACTGCGACCATGAAGGGAAGAAGAAAAGAATCCCATAGATAGTACCAACAATATCCACATAGAATTGAATTGCTAGCCAGCAGTTGCTTGACTTCAGATGTCTCTTTGTGTGAGAAGTTTTTCTATGTATTTAAGAATTTTCTATGTATGTTAAATTTTCTATGTTTAAGAACACATACATTCTTAATACAAATGCATATATTCTTAATAAAAATTCCTGACATAGTGTATGATATCATTTGATCCCCATAAGAGAAAGTGTCATGATAGTGATACTCCACCTGGAAATACCCAGAAAATAAGTATCGTTATTCCACTTCACAAGGAAATTCAGGTTGGGAGAGGTCAACTGTGTAAAAATCACTCCTAAGTTATAGAATCAAGACTTGAATTCAAACTTTTTACTTCATGCTCACAAAATGATGCTGAATAAACAAGTTAAGATATTGTCTCTACTTGACATTATGCATCCTATCTATGCTATATGTAACTTCTTACTATATTTTGTATCTGTACATTTACACGTATAGCTATTCTCTATATATCTATCACACATACATCTTTTAATCCTATTGCCTCATTTCTTTTGAGCCCATAGTGAAAATATCTTCTTTATCTTGGGATTGTGATGATTTATGCCCTAGGCTAACATGACTCTGCTGACTGGATACAAGTACAAATCATCTTGGAGAAAATACACATAACTTGGACATGCCACACTTTCTAAATATTAAGGAAAAATGAGCACGAGTATAGGAGGCAATATGTAAAGAGAGCAGTGAGTCTGGAACAGACTGGTCCAGATTAGTCTGATCCTAACTTATGTGAATACATTGATAAGAAACCTCCCTAATCTGCAACTTGGTTTACCCAACTAAAGATGGAATAAATGCCCCAGTATATGAGGGAGAAGGGTTCTGCATGTAGTTGGGGGGGGGTGGGGGCAGGTAGAGGAATAAGAAATGTTACCTGATCTTTAAAATCAGTTACCTAGATTCATATAAATATATGAATAGATAGAGATAGATAGATAGATAGATAGATAGATAGATAGATAGATAGATAGATAGATAGATAGATAGATAGATAGATAGATAGATAGATAGATAGATAGATATGGATATACGGTCAGCCAGAAAATCCACTTTGACCAGAATTATCAATTATTTAATGCTTTATTAACTGTAAAGAGATAGGGATGCATCCATCTTTTGGGGTG
>PVHY01025163.1:0-18733 GCA_004024945.1 Uropsilus gracilis | reverse complement strand
ATGCAGGGGGAAGAAAGAAGTGAAATAGTCTAGGTGAAACAGATTTCCTGGAAGGCGGGAAATCAGGGTATATAAAGGGTGTGCAAACAAAGAGAAGGATTGGATGCAGATTCGAATATGGAGACTGGATAGAGAGAGAGGTTCAGTGGAGGAGAGATGGGAATCGGCCATCTTGTAAAGATGTGAGCCATGTGAGCTTTGCCACGTGGCCACCGAGGGCCTTCAACCCTCGGCTGGCCCAGGCTGGCAGCATGTGTGCTGAAAGCAGTTAAGGAGTTAGCAGATTTGAACTTCGTGTTGGAGTTTGCTTTGCTGAGTTTGATTTGTGTCTGAAAGAGGCCATGCAAAAGTTAGGCCTGAGAAGAAAGTGAACTTTGCTGGTTTGGCACCATGGAGTTCCTGTTACCTGAAGGTGACAAGGAGAAGACAGGTGGAAGACAACGAGGAGCATTCAAAGGAACATGTCTTCAAGCGTCTGGAGATGGACTCTGTCTGGACATTGGTGAGACAATTAGGACTGAGAGACTGAGGATATTTGGGGCAATCTGGGAAAGGACTTTAGACAATACTGAGAAAGGGTTTGGACAATGTTGAAGTATTTTAAGTCTTACATGTTTCTTTTGTAGTTAATAGGATAATTAGAAATCACTTTGTTAGAAATAAATTAGTCTGCACTGCACTGATAGTCTTGGTTTGATATTTTGGTTAAAAAGGCTGGGGATGCAAAGGGACTGCTTCTGAGAGAGAAGCAGGCAGATAGCGCTATTAAATGCTAATGAAGAGTGTATAGCCTGCTTTGTAGAGAGAAGCAGGTGGAAAAGTGTTTCCAGTTAAGGTTAAAGATAATTGCAAAGGAACTGCTTGTAGCCTGCTTTGTAGAGAAAAGCAGGCAGATAGCTGTATCTAGTTAAGTAAAGTCAGAAAGTCTCTTTTTACCCTGTTTCAGTGAGACCTAGTCCCCCAAAAAATAGCTGGGTGTGGTGGTGTGCACCTGTAATTCCAGCTACCTGGGAAACGTGAGCCTGCAGTTCACAGGCAAAAATAGTCTCAAAAAAAAAAAAAAAAAGCCCCCTGAAAGAGTGAGCTGATGGTGACAAGGAGCCATGATGACTGGCAGAAGAATGGCTGGTGTGGAGTGTGGCACCACAGTAAGGTGGCATAATGAGCTGATACCTGGAGATGGCCAGGGATTTGGAAAGCTGATTTGTGCATCAACAATTGTGGAAAAAGTTTGAAGCACCTTGGAGAAGTGGAGAGTAGCTTGGAACACTGCAGAGAAAAGCAAAGAAAAGATGCCAGAGAGACTGGAATTTGCAGAGTGCCTGCCTCAGGTTTGGAGGGGCAAAGGGACACCATCATGGACATGTGTCTTTGGGAACTTTGGGACTGAAAATGGTGACGGGGTTAGATAACTGACCACGTGTGACTTTAAGGACTTTTTATTTTCCCTGATACTATTCCCTTGTAAATAAACCCTGTGGTTAAACTGCATTTTGGGCTGGGTATGGTGGCGCATGCCTGTAAGCAGCAGCCTAGGAAGCCGTGGCTGGGGCTAGGGATCACGGTCCAAGTCCTGCCGGGAGCACATAGCAAGCACCTAGTCTCAAAAAGATAGTTGGGTGTGGTGGCACGCCTCTGTAATCCCAGCTACCTGAGAAGCTGAGGCTGGGGATTGCTTGAGTCTGTGGTACCCCAGGTAACGTGAGCCTGCAGTTCCACAGGCAAAAATAGTGAGACCTAGTCTCTAAAAAACAAAAACAATACAAAAAAATCGTTGCATTTTGAATGGCAACTGCTGCACTCAGGTGGTGGGAACCTGAGGGAACCTGACTGCAGAAGCCATATTTTGTCCTGTCTACAGTCCTCCGCTCTACCAGCTGAGCTATCGAAGGGTGTTTAGAAGTTGCATTTTGAATGTGGCTTGTTGGTTGGTGGTTTCTACCCCTTTTGACCTGATATCACAACAACTTCAGATGTCTCATGATGAAAACAGCGACACAGCATATTCTCCTCAGTTCTCCAGACAATTTCCAAGCTTCTCAGTCTCAAAATTTTTCTTTCTTTCTTTCTTTCTTTCTTTCTTTCTTTCTTTCTTTCTTTCTTTCTTTCTTTCTTTCTTTCTTTCTTTCTTTCTTTCTTTCTTTCTTTCTTTCTTTCTTTCTTTCTTTCTTTCTTTCTTTCTTTCTTTCTTTCTTTCTTTCTTTCTTTCTTTCTTTCTTTTCTTTTTTTTGTTTTTGAGACTACATCTTGCTATTTTACCCATGGAACCGCAGGCTCACATTGCCCAGGGTACCACAGACTCAAGCAATCCCCAGCCTCAACTTCTCAGGTAGGATTATAGGCGTGCGCCACCACACCCAGCTACTTTTTTGGGTCTAGGTCTCGCTGTGTTGCCCCTAATGGGGCTAGAACCGTGATCCTTAGCCCCACTCACTTCATAGGCTGAAGCTTACAGGCACGAGCCACTGTGCCCGGCTCGCAGTCTCAAAGTTAAACCAAGTTCTCAAGTACTAACTTTCCAAACAGCTCACATGAGTCACCAGTTTCTCCAAAATGCTCCCCCAACCTTTTCAGGCCAGGTTGTGCCCTGCCTGCTCCCGAACCTGGAAGCTGATCCTCCCCCCTGCTCCTTTGTGCTCTCTGTTCTCTCTCCTTCCCTCTCCTCTCCACGTGTTTTGTCTAAGTTTCCTTCCTAATATCCTGATACTAATCCTATCACAACGATGCTTGGTTTCCTCTTTTCAAGTCTGTACCCACCAACGAATGGATAGCTGCTATTTTAATGAAGCACCACCAGTTCAGAGGGCCACAGTCCCCAATGTCACCATAGCCCCCCCAACAGTAAGATTACCAAAGGGGCTCCTTGTACCCTCAGTGACTCAAAATTTGTCGCTTTAATGAGTAAATCTGCTTTTGCTTCTTCTTAAGGTTAGTGTGGTCTTGCTAGTGCTTCCGTGGGCTGGGATGAACCTAAGGAATAACTGGGTTTAAAGGGCTAGTTGCTCTCCTTTGGCAGTTTAGTTTAAGTGTTGAAGCCGAAAGAACTATTCCCTCTTTGGGAACCACGGAGGGACCAGACCGACACGATTCTTTCTGCAAAAGCACGGAGTTTATTCAGACCAGCATGCTGGGACTCAACAGCACACACCCAGGAGTCGGGTTGTACTGTGTGAGCCCCGATTGTAAGGCTCGAGGTTATTTTATACACAGGAGTAAACAATAGGAATAGGATTAGGACATGAACATCTGGTGGTCAAAACAGTCCGACTGAGCCCACAACTGCCGGGTTAAGGCATAGCTCAGCTGTTTTACACAATCTGGCCAAAACCGCAAAGCTGCTGAGCTGTTACACAAAGCAAAAGAGCAAGTTAGCAAAAGCAATCGTCTATGTTTCCTTCAGCTGACTTCTCCTTAAGTACCCTGTTTTGTTTTGTTGGTTTGTTACCTGATTTCAAGTATACATTTTATAGGAGATATTTAGGAGAACCCACTGATATATGTAGACAGAGAGGGAGAGAATGGCTAGTGTGATGCTAAGATTTTGATTGAATCAAATTACCCTGTACTGAACTGGCAAAGAACAAAAGCGTGCTGG
This sequence comes from Uropsilus gracilis, assembly GCA_004024945.1. NCBI lineage: Eukaryota > Metazoa > Chordata > Mammalia > Eulipotyphla > Talpidae > Uropsilus > Uropsilus gracilis. Next base: position 15,138 of record PVHY01025163.1, on the reverse strand, counting down.
GGTGAGAGGAAATCAAGTCAGTTTCAGATAAGCCATGATGGCATGCTTAACAAAGCCTTCAAGTGAAGATGTCAAGTAGCCACCTACATATTCCATTCTGGTGCCTCAGGGGGAAGTCAGAGCTGGAGAGTGTAGGAGATGCAGATTTGGAAGTCTTCTATAGGTAGAACGTAAGACCATGAGCCTGCCTGGATGAGTTCTCCAACAAAGGACGGGGAGAAGAGAGATGATATAAAGACTGAGAGAGCAAAGGGCTCTTGAACATTTCATATGATAAAAGATCTGTGTCACAGAGGAGACCACGGGACAGCCAGTATGGTAGGAAGGAAACCAAGAGAGTGTGTTATCTAACAGGCCAAGCAATTTTAAGGAGGGAGGAGTGATCTACCCTGTCTAAGTTGGATTATAGGTCAGGATCTGAGATGGAAGAATTGGCCACTGGATTTAGCAACACAAAAGCCATTGGTGAATTGGTCCAGGGCGGATCTGTGGATAATGGTATCTGAAGTGTGGGGCAGAAGACAGAAGGAGGGGTGAAGGCATGGAATGCAAACAACTCTTCCAAGAGTTTTCCAGCTGAAAAAACAGCACAGGATGTGGAGAAGATGGTAGGTTGAGAGTTGGCCAAGAGAGTTTTTAGATGAGAAATTTATGGAGGGGAAACAGCAGACATAGTGATACTGAACTCAAGGAATTTGTTGTTTGGTGGCTTGGTATCTATCTGCTGATAGATCAAGCCAATTGACAATGATAAAGAGTTTATTCCTTGAGACAGGGAGATAGCTCTCAAAGCTCAGCCACCCCAAATTCTTGGGAAACCACAATATGTAAAGGACAACAGGCAGTTATTCTAGGACATGGTTGAGAGGCTATGCTGGGCAGATGCAGATGAGTCTCATGGCAGGATTATGCTTCCACATACATTGCATGATGAGAGAATGGTGATGTTTGACCTCTGGGACAGGATGTTTGGCAAGCTAATGGATTTTAGTGAACCTAAGTTTACTTTAGAATTTTGCCTGAGTTTCTGAAAAGTAGCAAGATAGCTAAAGAATTTCCTAATATCAGCTCCCCTTCGACCTATGGGTAACAATGATAGGTCAGAGAAGAGACAATTGTGTGCTCAGGTTATTGGGTGAATGGTATTAGGGCAGGATTGCATTGTACTTTGAGTTTCACCTGCCAAGTGAAGGGCCAAGTTCCTGCAATCAGTGAAAGGTTGCCTGGCAGATAAGGACTGCCTTTCCAGAGGAGGTGGCTGCCCTGGATAAGGGTTGTTCTCTTCCACCTTGGTTCAGCCTGAAGCAAGGGAAGTCAAAGGTTTCTCCTAGGAAACAAGCTCAGCAAGGGGTGGGGTGGGGTAGGGGGCAGGGTAGGGAGGCCTGAGGCTGGGCTGGGCTAAGCTGGGTGAGGCACCTCCTCCCTCCCCCAGTGCTTACGCAACCTCAGGCAAAGTCAAAAGCCAGTGGGAGCTGCGGCCACAGCAGTCCTGAGGAAGAGGCCAAGGGGCCAGCATGGTGAAGTTCGCACCCTTGTCCGTGCCTTGGGAGCGCAGGCTGCAGACCCTCACAGTCCTGCAATGGGTCGCCTCCTTCGTGACCCTGGGTAAGGTGGGCTGGACTGGGGGGTGGGAGACTACAACAACTGCCATTCCAGTTCCACACATTGCATGGATGGTGGAAAGCTCATCAGAGCCCCTGCCCAGAGAACCCTCTTGGACCTCTCTGGAGGCCTCTGGAGGTTATGGAGTTACTTGGGCCAGTGGAAGTGAACACCCTGTGCATTAGGTAGATGGCTTACCTAAACTGGCCATGGGGTCTATCCTGGTACTAGGACACAGATCCTGCCTCAGGCAGTCTGGTGGTGTTGGGAAGGCTCTAGTTGATTGTGGGAAAGTCCCAGCTCCTCAAACTGTATTCTCCCTCTTTTCCACCCTCCCTCCCTCCCTTCTGGAAATAGATACAGGGGGTGAGGAGAGAGGGCTCCTAGACAAACAGGAAGGGGAAAACAGGTGTGGCTGAGAGTGAGTTGGGGAGTAGCTGAGGCAAATCTGGGTTCAGGTCAGAGTTTGACTGGACAACCAATTAACTGTGACCTTGAGGGAACCACACCCGGCCTCCACTTCATCATGTGCAGAATTGGGGTAACTGTTGACTTTACAGGGCTGTTGTGAGATGAATGGAGAAATACACTTCTTTCTGTCCCACACAGACCTTGCCTGGTCTTTGGGCTGGGGTCACACACATGATTCTGTCCCTTACCTTAGGACTAGGGGGTGTGTGTGCAGTTGTATCATCTCAGCTTGCCTGCGTGAGCTTTGGGAACTGGAGTGTGCCTGACTGCCTTGCCCATCCCAAGCCCTGCTAATCTGTAACCTGGGAACCTGGGAATGTCAGGTATAACCCCACCCCCACAATGAAAACATCAACTGTGGTCAGAGGGACCACAACAGCCCTGGTTCCAGCTCAACTGAAGGCCATCTTTACCAGAAGGGCCCAGGACTGTGGCTAGGGATGGGAGAGTGACTGGGAGGCTGTGGGATTCTTCTCATATGCCAACACCAGACTGGATAGGAATAGCAATAGCAATCCCATGACTGGTGTTCAGAGTGTACACAGGTGCCATCACCATGGTGTTAAGATATAGGTGCACTCTGTGGAGGCTGTTGCTGCCATTTTGCACTCAAAAATTCCCCCTAACTTTGTACCTGAAGGATTCCCTGCCCTTATCCTTAGCATCACTCATGTTTGATGATTACCTTCATCTTAAGAGTTGTTAAACATCTTAAATATTATTGGGTAACTCCCTCCCTCCACTACCCAGAGACACCAAGGACTGCAGATGTGGTCTCATCTTCCTGCAAAGGACGAGAGAAAAGGAGGCATAAGGAGGAAGGAGAGAAGAAGGGTGGGAGGAATGTGGACCTTGAGGGTGGAGTGTGGCCTGGGGGCCTACACCAGGGCAGACTCCAGGTCTGTTGGTTCCTGGACAAAGGGCACTGGAGGCCCAGAGACAGTTAGGCTGTTGACCCAGGGATCACAGGGAATGAAGAATACTGTTCAACTGGCCTTGTGTGAGCTTTTCAAGCAGGAATGTGCCTTGATGCCCACATCCACCATTAACCTGTGACCTGTGGCTGGGAGTGTTGGAAGCGGCACAGAGGTCACAGAGCAGCACAAGAGAGCAGCCCTGGGCGGCATCTAGGAAAATGGATCTGCATCCACAGTGCTAGGTGTAAAGGCTTTTCTTTTCCCTTATCTTGCAGGTGAAGGGTGGTCCCAGGAGGGTTCTAGGTGGGAGTGGCAAGGTCCAGTCTATATACCAAATGTCCCTGTGCCTGTAGCTAAGGTGTATGTCATGATTGGGGTATGACGGAATAGATAAATGCTAAGGGGCAGCCACAGTGTAGGTTGGAGGCCCCAAATTATGACCCATAGGTTGGATCCAATCTGCTGATTATTTTTGTGCAGTCTATGGACTCAGTCATTTTTCACATTTATTATTTATCTGTTTGTTTGTTTATTTATTTATTTATTTTGAGACGAGGTCTTGCCATTTTTGCCCACGGAACCGCAGGCTCATGTTGCTTGGGGGACCACAGACTCAAGCAATCCCCAGCCTCAGCTTCCCAGGTAGCTGGGATTACAGGCCTGCGCCACCACACCCAGCTGTATTTTTTTGGAACTAGGTCTCACTGCAAGCCCCAGATGGGACTCGAACAGGGATCCCTAGGCCTAGCCACTTCATAGGCTGAAGCTTACAGGCACGAGCCACCATGCCCAGCTCATTTTTCACATTTTTAAAGAGCTAAATATCTATATGATATTTAGCCACAAGGCTAAAATATTTTTAATCTGGTCCTTTCAGAAAAAAATTTCCAACTCTTGTCTAGGGAGACTGGTAATGGGGTAATGGAAGAATCTCCCATTCAAGAGAGATTTAGCAGATGAGGATCACAGGGCGGGTGACCACAGGTGTGGCTGAAGGGGGTGGTCAGGTTGATACCCACATCTTGTCCACAGCTCACTGGACTGTACTTGCTCAACACAGGTACTAGGGAGGAGAAGACTTGGGGAATTCAGAGCAAAGAGGTCAAGTTTAGTTGTGGGTCTACTTGATCTTGGGGGGTTGTGGGACCCAGAGTAAAAGTTGCCATGGAGTTTCCACTCTGAATGAACAGACAAAAAAGGAAGTGGTGGGGAGGGAAGAACACAGAGAAGTGATATTTAAGGACTCTAAAAGTATAATATGGATTAAAGGCTGGCAGGAGGGTAGGGACACATTTACTGAACTGGTTCAATCAAAGGATGCATTTTGGGGAGGGGCAAAGAAACACCCAGAAAAGTCAACTAGGACCTGTGGACTTAGAAACCAGAGTCAAATATTTTCCAAAGGGTAGCTTGTTTACTGTTTCTTTTCCTTCTCTAAAGACATAGTCACGAAGGAAGGGAAGCTCTGTTAGTCTGTCTTACTTTCAGCAGCAGCTTAAGCTCCTAGAAGAACTGGGGCCAATAAATCTGTGTTGAGTGAATGAATGTTGGGAGTATGATGAGTCAAAAGGGTGGACAGACCCCAGCTCCCATTCTACTCACTTGCTGTATGATGTTAGGCAGTTTTCATGCTCTCTAAGAGGGTCCCTCTAAGAGGGTAGGGTGGGGGGTGGGGATCGTTTAAAAATTCTCCCTCTTGGAGACATGAGATGAAAAGTATCTCTCTATCCTAAGTGACTGAAAAGACATAAAAGCCTGTGTTTGACCTGCTGAGCAGAGTTAAAGGGTGAGCCAGGGCTGAAGGGTTTGTAGGATAGGAATTGGTCACACAGTTCAAGGCCAAATGCCCTGTTTCTCTAAATATAGTTTTGCGCCCCCCCCTTACAAAATTAATGCATACTGTTCTAAACCACTCCAACTGAAAAAGCACCCTACAAGTAAAAAACTTAACCATCACTCCACCATCCAGATAAGGTTCACCATTGTGAACTCATTTTCAATTCCTCAATGGCTTAAGTCCTAAAGCATGGCCACCCACCCGGACTTCTGGCGTTACCCAAGAAGACAGCTCTGACTGGAGTTACTGGGGTCTCCTTTTTTTTTTTAACATTGAAGATTTAATGTAACCAAAAATTTAATAAAACATAAATAAGTAAAATTTCTCTCACTTTTCCTGCCATCCTTGTCTTTGGCACTCAGTTTCCCTACTCCAGCTCAGCAGGGTCCATGCACTCTCTCTGGGTGTACACAATAATTCTTGCCCCACAAAGGGTGGCATCTTATTTTCAATCTTCTTCTTTTTTCAACACTGTTATAAAATATTTAAGGCAAACTATAGTGATGGATCTAAGTTGTTTCTCATTGAACTGGGAAAAAATATTTAAAACAAAAAATATTGTGACTAACCCACAAGTGCTTAATGGGCCTTTTACACCCCTCCACAAAAATTATAAGGCTGATGGAGCATGAGGCAGAGGTTAGGGCTGCAAACGAGTGAGCAGCAGGTCTGGAAATGAGGGAGTCAGGCAGCTACACTTGAACGCAGAGTCATGTGTGGCTTCACAGGGAAACATCCTGAGAAATGTGTCCTTAGGTGATTGTGTCATGGTGGGAATATCAGAGTACTTAGGCCAGCCAAGAGGCACAGTCTAGTCCACAGAGACACAAGCTGTACATCTCGTGCAGGACAGAAACCCTGTTACATGGTGCAGGTCTGTTAACTTCCAGTTTTTCAAGAGACCTCAGATGTTTGGGTTTGTAAATCTCTTCACTTTTCATTCTTAGTCACTAATTCAAATTATTTTAGAATAAAGTGCAAAGGTAAGAAGAAATCAAGTTTTCACCAGTTCATTGAATGGCTGAATAGATCAATAAAATGTGGTGTTATTGTTATTGTTGTTATTATTATTATTATTATTATTATTATTATTCAGCCAGGAAAAGGAGTGAAATTCTGACACAGGCTACATGTGAATAGACCTACAGGATATTGTCAGTGAAATAAGTCACAAAAAGACAGATCTTTATGGTTTCTCTTAGATGGATTTCCTAGAATAGTCATATTGATAGACAAAAAATAAAATGGTGGTTGGCAGGGATACTGGGTTTGAGTTTAATGGATATGGGTATGGGTAGTTTAATGGATACAGAGATTTAATTCGGGAAGATGAAAAAGTTCTATAGATGGATGGTGGTGATGGTTGCACAACAATGTGAATGTACTTAATGCCTCTGTTTACTTAAAAGTGGTTGTGATAAATTTTACATTATGTGTGTTTTACCACAATAAAAATGTAAAAAACAAAGTACCCAAAACATAACACTGGGAAATTTGTTTCCTGAGGAACAGAAATGTCTGTTCTTGATGACTATAAACCCCACCATACCTGGTTTATCACAGGTACAACCTATAAAGTACACTTGTGAGGTGTCTCAACCTGCATTCTCTGCCTTATGAATTCCACTACTATTCAGACTGGGTCAAAAGTCCCCTCTTCCAGGAAGCCTGCCAGGAAGACAGGCCAAGTCTACATTACCTTCAAATGAAACAGCTGGAATCTGACCTTTGAGCGTATAAGAGTATGGGTGTTGGGTATAGAAGGAATGGACAGGGGAGGGAGTGAAAATTTCTGGGAATGGTGCTCTTTGGTATTAGATTAGGCACTGGCTCCATAAACCACTGACTCTGAGATAGAGTAGGGTAAGTCTGCAGACCCTTGGGATAAATGGGGTGCCCACCTCCTCCCCTCCTTCACCAGGAAAGGGCATTGCAAGCAGCAGAAACAGCATGAGAAAAAAACACTAAGAATTCGATGGTTTTAGGAAGACTAAGAGCATTAGGGTGTGTATGACCAAAGGGAAGTTGGGACAGGGCCCGCTCATGGGGAGCCTGAGTGTCAGGTTGGGCTACCTGGACTGTGCCTTGGAAGATGGAAGCCTTGGAAAGACTTCAATTAGAAGAGGGAGCTAGCTGGATTTATCTTTAAGAAAATGGGGCAGAGAAGGGATAGAAAGAAGGCTGCGCACAAAGAGTATCTTCTTTTTCTCTGAGTTCTCAAAGTTTGGAAACTAGAGATGGTTATCTTCCAGGCATTTGTGAGAACCTGGGGAATGCAGACTATTTCTAGAAAGAGGGAGGGGAGAGAAAAGACCAGAGTGATTTAAGCAGCCTGTTACAGGAAGAAAATGAGTTTTAGAGTTAGGCCCACCTGATTCAATTTTATCTTTTTTTTTTTTTTTTTTGAGACTAGGTCTCGATATTTTTGCCCGTGGAACTGCAGGCTCTCGTTGCCCAGGGTACCATGGACTCCAGCAATCCCCAGCCTCAGCTTCCCAGGTACCTGGGATTACAGGCGTGCGCCACCATGCCCAGCTATTTTTTTTGGAACTAGGTCTCACTACTGGCCCCAGGCGGGACTCGAACCGCGATCCCTAGCCCCGGCCGCTTCATAGGCTGAAGCTTACAGGCACGAGCCACCGTGCCCGGCCCACCTGATTCAAATTCACATGTCACTGACTCCATTGCCTCCTACCAGAAGGCCTAGGCAGAGGTCTCCTGATCCTGGGGCTATGGGATGAACAAGACAGTGCTGTTCAGCTGGGCCCAGGGAGCTTGGGGTCTGGCGCCTGGCCTGCTTCACACCGCTGAGCCCTGACTGCTTCCCTTCCCAGCCCAGACCTGCACCATCATCTTCGTTGGCCTCCTATTCACCAGATTCTGGCTCATCAGTGTCCTGTATGGAACCTGGTTGTATCTCGACTGGGATACACCTAGCAGTGGGGGCAGACGCTGGCCTTTCGGAAGGCGTTCCTTGATTTGGAATTACATGAGAGATTATTTTCCTGTTTCGGTGAGTGTGGGCACTGATGGGGATGTGGTCAGATTCATGGCACTGTCTCTATGGGGACACGAATTCTGTGTGCTTGAGCGGGATGCTGGCCTGGGAGGCAGGAATCAGGGATTCCACAGTCCGGGCAATGGTTCAGATTCTTCCCCATTATGGTTTCCCATTGGTGGGATGTGGAGTCAACACAAGAGATAATGAATGTATAAGCTTGGGGTGTCTCTGTCGGGCATAAAAAGTGACATGCAGTTTACATAAGTGTAAGCTCTTTGGCATCCCAGTTTGGGAGGAATGCAATAAATTCATACTTTCCAAAGGACAATTAGCCACACTTAGACTCAGACTGAGGAAACTGATACTCAGAGGGGCAACAGGAGTGTGACCAAGGACACACAACGAGTTCCTTTCCTTTTTTTTTTTTTTTTTTTTTTAAAGTTTGTGTGTTGACTATGGGTAATGAATGAGGCAGAGGAATGTCCCGAATTGGTGTTCAGGTCTGGTGCAGCTCTAGTCCTGGCCTGCTGCAAATCCTCTGGCAAAGCCTCACACACCCTGAACCTCCATTTCCCTGCCTTTAGTAAGCAACTGATCCTTCTCACGCCAAGTACCTCCATATCTCTGACTCCACCTCACGACACCTCATGGCCACCCTTGGCCCTGAACCCATAGGTCAGTCCTGACTGAAGGAGACCTCTGATTTGAGTGAAACAATGCTGTGTCTCCTTTGCTCAGTCCTAGACAGAGCAAACTCCTGGATGAAGCAGCTGGGCAGGGCTGGTTTTGTGCCAACCAAGGGACAGCCTGGGATATAGTTTGGGAGGTATAAACCAAGCAGTGGCCTCTTCTGGAAAGAGGAGAGAAGGAAGGTCTAAAGGATAGCCTCCATACCTGGATAAACTAATTGCCAGTTCCAGGTCTGCCATAGCTGTGTGAGTATGTGGCAGAGTCTCTGAGCCTCAGTTTCCCCATCTGTAAAGGAGATGATGCAGTTGTCCAGTCCTGGGTTATGTACTTTCAATGAGATAGCTGGTAAGGCACATTGCAGGTCTCAGGAAACGAGGCACTAGTTAGTGTTGAGTGAGTCAGTGGGGAATTGACTCAGGTCTGGGAACGACACTGATAACCCTGCTCTTCTGATCTTCACACTTGCTGGGCTTGTCCCACCTCTTCCTGCTTTTCCAGGAATTCAGTCCCCAGGTGGTAGAGAGGTGGGGGAGGATGGAAGAAACAGATTCACAAAACTAAACAACTTGCCTGAGTCATGGGCACTCAGATGCAGGAACCAAGCCTCCACATCTCCTCTTTCTGGAAGTCCTGGGGCCCAGAAGTTCTAGAAAAAAGCTGGACAGCATCCATGGTTCGGAACCCCAGAACACCCCAGTAACAAGGCCTTCTGGACAAAGGGCAAGGGTAGTATGGGGCAGGGCAGAGGGCAAGGGCTGGGCACAAGGCTGGGAAGGTAGCTGGCAGAGACTTTCATGCTCACAAGGGTGATAGGGATTTAAGGTAGACCAGATGGACAGTGCTGAGCTAGCCTGAGGGGCCCAGGTGGTTTCTCTCAGCTACCGATGTGTACTTCCTTTGCAGGGTAGCTGTCTGGATCTTGTCAACAGAGATGGACAGAACTTGCTGGGTCCCAAGATAAGTAGGGAAGGGTCACAGGCAGGTCCAGTCCAGTCCAAGACCTCTGAGCTTTGAGATCCTGAATTCCTTCCATCCTTCCCTTCCCAAGTCACTTTTCTGTGTTGGGAAGGTCAGTTTCCATGGGAAAGTGGCCTGGAGAGTATGTGACAGCATCTACTAAGCCAAAGAACACCTTGGTTAGGTTCTGGCCTCTGGTAGAGCTTTCTGGTTCTATGGTTGTTGGTTTTATGGTTTTACCTCCCACTGTGAGCTAAATCCTGAGTTCACTAGGGAAACAAAGATGACCTGCAAAGGGAAATGCGCAGACATAAGACCCAGAGGCCTGCTGCAGTACAATTTTTAAGCAGTAACCCAGATAGATGTTTAGTCACTAAAGCCAAAAGTATACTTGGGAATGAAGCAGAAGAGGTTTTCAGAGATAAAGCAGTGCGGCAAGTAAAGCCCATTCTACATAACGGGGGTCCTTAAACTCAAAGTTCTGCAAGTGGCTGTCTCCTGGTCAGCCAAGGATCTCCGTAGGCTGGCTCTCTTTGCACCTGATATGCGGGTGACCCTGTGCCTGTCTCATCCACCACCCTTCTGTTTATCCCAGCCAGACTATCTCGAGGATAATTCCTCAACCTCAGCGCTACTGGTGCTGGTAGGACACTGACTCGATTTGCAGAAATTCTGTATTTCAAGATTGCTACCTACTGTAATCAGCAGCTTCACCAGCCACAGAGGACGGATAGTACCACCAAGTGGCCAGCAGAGGGCAATATGGAAGTACATAGTCGCTGGCCTAGGCTGGATGCAGGCTGGAGCAGACCTGTGCCTCCAGATTCCCCTTCAGACTGCCACCAAGGAGACTCTCTAAGCTTCCACATCTGTTAGTAGGGCAGTTCTTGCAAGCATCTTGGGGTAGGAAGTCCAGGTTTTGCCGGAGCTCACCCACATTTACAAGCCTCTGCTCTCAAATGCAGGTGATTCCTGAGTTTCTCCCTTTTTTGGGGGGGGGGTTGCATCTTTTATTTATTTATTTATTTTTATCTTTTTATTGGATAAGTTTTGTTTACATTTGCCTTTTGGGTGTTCCTCCCCCATCCCACTACCCTGGTCTCTCCATCTCTTCTTTCATTGCCATTTATTATTTTTTAGACCCTTGGGTTCTTCCTCTTCTTTCCTGTAGCGATGTCCTTTTGTCTGGGGTGGATGTGGTCTCATGGGACACAGTGGCCTCTCCTTAGTTTTCCAAATGTCTTTTTGCTCCTGGCCACCAGTTCACACATGATTGTGTTCTTTCAGTGCTTCCTCCTTCTTTCCGGTCAGCTGCTCCGACCCATCTTCTGTCATATTTTGCTCCTTCTTTGTTTTGTCATTCTGGTTGCTGGTGTTGGGAGCGTTTCTCCCGGCCAAAGGTTGTGCACCAATTTTTTTGATCGAGATAGGCCCTGGAAGATGGTTGGTCCAGTTTGTTGTGGGTCCACTGCCCGTCTTTATGGCTTTCCTCACCCCCTAAAGTGGGAGGGTCCTTTGATCATGCTGAAGGCATCTCTGAACGGGAAATTCTGTTCCCATCATTGTAGATCTCAGTGGTTGTATTTCTGAGGTAGCTTGTCTCTATAATCAGTTTTATAGTCCTGTGTCCCATGGATCTGACATGTTCGTTGTTCCGGAATACTTCTTTGTTTTTCACCTCGGTATTCGTGTGCAACTGCCATTGAATAGCTGATTTAGTTACTTCTGGTGAGGGTTGACTGGATTTGGACAAGACCAGAGGGAATGACCCCTACCACCCACTACCCTCCGGCAACTCCTCTCCTCTCCCCCAGCCAGTCCGCGTGTCTGGCAGTGGGAGGGTTCAGTGCCCGGCAGCATGGCTGAACCAGGTGTGCCTTCCCTGGTCACCTCATGGTACAGTGGCGGGGGGTGGGGGGGGGTGCAGCCACTCCCTGCCGCCCTGCAGGCGGCGCCCCCCGCCCCCCCCCACCTCACACTTTCCAAACCCTGAAAGGAGCATGGCAGGCTGAATGGCTGAGGGCTCAGTGCCCAGCAACATCTTCTCTCAGTTTTTACTGTGATTTTATGAACTAGCACCAAGTGGTGGAATTTAAAGCAAAATTAGGAACTGTTTCTGGGTCTTGGAGCTTTCTCAGCTCACACTATCAGCTTCCAAAAGAGCTAATTTTGGATAATCAGATGTATCACGTAGGAGGCACTGTCTCCACTTCATGGTGAAGACCAATTTGGGAGCTGAGTGTGCCTAGGAAGATGTCTCAGAAAAAACACCATCTACACAGGCCAAAGCCTAAGGATAATGAAGTGCCATAGCCAGAGCCATATCCTGTGTGAGGAAGTGCTGCAAGCTCAGGGCCATATAGGTCCCCTTCCCATTCCCCCATCCACCCCCACCATGCCTCCTCTTAATCTCACTACCCCCCCAGGAAAGTCCCTCGGTTCCTCCAGGCATCACTGGGTACTTCATGCCCTGCCTCCCAATCCTACCACCTCCCAGCACACTGGGCTCATCTCATCTGAGTCAGAGGTTAGATGGCCTGCTACCCACCCATGCTTACTTCATCTTGTCAGGGGGATGCCCCTCTGTCACAGGCAGAGGGCACTGTCACAGAACACAACTCCCCCCTCAACTATAGGGTAGCCTTGCTGGGAGTGGGGACTCTACTTCCCTGTTCATTTCCACCTCCTTAGTGCTACTTTCCTCCCAGCCAGGTGGCTGGAGGGGAGGCTTTCTCCCTTCAGGTACTGTGGAGAGGTGGTACCTTGGAGGACTTGGGCTGGGAAATTATTTGTGTAAGTGAGCAGGACCCTGTTCCTGTTCCAGACCACCAATGAAAATTGTCAAATGCATCTTGATAAGAAAACATTAAAATGCTGAGAGAGAAAAGAGAGAGAGAGAAAACAAAGTGTGCATTTCAGAATTGAAGTAACATATCTTTTAGTGTCTCTGAGTGACTGTTCAGTGAGCACACGGCTGTGAAAGTCAGGGCCGAGGACAGAGGAACTCAGAAACCAGTGGGAACCAAAGCCACGTAGAGGCATTTCCAGGGCTAGGAAGAATATCTGAGCCTTTTCATCCATCCGGTGATGATGAGTGAAGACAGGGAAAGACCCTAGTCCTTATACACATGTGCACACACACTCATGCACACAGCCAATTGGCTGAACCAGAAAAGTTCGTAAAGTAGTGATTCTAGACTTTGATATATGGGGAATCCTCTGGGAAAGGTGTCACATATCAGATGCTTAAAACCAGCACCAGCTCTACCAGGTCAGATTCTGCTTCCATTTTTAACTTGCCTACTAAAAGAAGGACACGAAGAAGGCCATGAACAGGTTCTCCAGGGTCAGGCCTGAAGTTGATGCCCAAACCACCTTCTCAAAAGAGTGGAAGTCTGAGAGCTCTGGACCTTTCAAATTTGACTCAGAAAGGAAAAGACCTCAATATAGCCCTGAGTCTTAGAATATCGCCCTGGGTTAGGAGCAGGGGCTTCCTGGCTCTGCCTCCTGTGGGCTCTTCAGAAAACAGCAGAACTGATGTTGGGTCATCCAGGTGGCTTTGAGGAGATCACTTACCCTCTCATCTCAGTTTGCTCACCTGTCCCCTGGGGGCTCTCACCTATAGTCAGGCGCCTTGGCTGCAGTGAGGGCAAAATAGGTCAGTGTAGTGTGGGTGCTTTGTGAATCATAAAGGCGCCATCAGGACAGGGAGCTCTTGGGGGGCATTTGGGTCACCCCAATGGTGACAATGGCATTTAAGACTGGATAGATATAGTGGACACACAGCCCTCACTATCCTCTTCACCAAAGAGCTAGTGCTCTCTCTGGAGTCTGCTGAAGGGCTCTGATCTCCTGGACAAGAATCTTACCACTAAGAGTATTCTCCCTGCAGGAGAATTGAAAATAGATTCCAACAAAAATTTGTACCCCAATGCCCTGTCTGCATTAATTGTGATGGCCAATGGGTAGGAGTAATTCAAATGTCCCTCAACTGATAAACAAAATATGGTTTATTCCACAATGAAATAGTATTCAACCATGAAAAAGGAATGAAAGCCCACATACAGATTTCAATATGGAGGAATATTGAAGATATTCCAAGTAAAGAAGATAGCACAAATGACTACATACTATGTGATTATATTTAAATGAAATCTCTAAAATCTATAGAGACAAAAGTAAACTAGTAGTTGTCGGGGTAAGGGGATTAACTACTATTGGGTCTGGGTTTCTTTTTTTTTTAAAGAAATCCAGTTAACTTTACTAAAGGAATCATGAATGTAGAGCAACCAAGATAATACAATAGCTTATACATACAGGGTATTTAGAGACAAAAAGATTGTAGGTTGAAATTATCAACAAAGGAAGAGACTTCTCTCAGGGAAGGGGCAGGGGCTTATACGTGGCTTATTCCTGGTGCTAAGTAGGAAATTCCAGGTTGATTGGTTAGGGATTGGAAAATATTTCAAGCTCTTTTTTTTTTTTTTTTTTTTTTTTTTTTGAGACTAGGTTTTGCTATTTTTGCCTGTGGAACCGCAGACTCACGTTGCCCGTGATACCATGTACTCAAGCAATCTCCAGCTTCAGCTTTCCAGGTAGCTGGGATTACAGGTGTGCGCCACCAGGCCCAGCTATTTTTTGGGGGGACTAGGTCTTGCTGTGTTGCCCTGGTGGGTCTCTAACTGCGATCTCGCTGCAACTCCATAGGCTGTCACTTACAGGCACACACCACTGTGCCTGGCTTTTTCAAGTTCTATTGATATATACTGCACATACTATAAAATGAATGAGTTTTAAGTGTACAGTTCATTCTAGCTCTAGTGATGGATTTTTTAAAAATTTTGTGTATGTATAATATATATTATGTCATCATGGGAGTTTGTTTTTTGAGACTAGGTCTTGCTATTTTTTTAAATTTATATTTATATTTATATTACATTATTCCATTATTGTGTACCCCAAGGCTTTCCCACTTCATTCACTAACACTTGTTAACCATCCTGATCTTTTGTGCTTTTCATCTCCCCCACCTTCTTCCCCCTCCTCCTCTCTCGCTCCATTGTTCAGTACCATTGGTTGTTTTCATTCTTTCCTATTTGTTTGTTTTTCCCTGTATCAGTCATATAAGTGAGACCATCCTGTATTTCTCTTTTTCTTTTTGACTGATTTCTGCTAATATGAGTCTAGTTCCATCCATGTTGCTGCGAATAACGTGTTTGTCCTCTTTGATTGATTCATAGTATTCCATCGTGTATATGTACCACAATTGCTTGTTTTGGGGCATTTGGTTTGTTTCCAAATCTTGGCAATTGTAAACAGAGCTGCAGTGAACATGCACATACAGATGTCCTTTTGAATTAATGTTTTCGTGTCCTCTGGGTAGATTCCTAGTAGTGGGATTGCTGGGTCAAATGGTAAGTCCACTTTCAGTTGTTTGAAGGTCCTCCACACAGTCTTCCCTAGTGACTGGACCAGTTTACACTACACAAGCAGTGTAAGAGAGTTCCTTTTTGTCCACATCTGTGCCATTTGTTGTCCGTTTTATTTAGTTGGGCCATTCTTACTGGTCTAAGATGATATCTCAATGTGATTTTAATTTGCATTTCCCTGATTATTAGTGATGTGGAACATTTTTTCATGTGCCTATTAGCCATTTGTATCTC
>PVHY01025162.1:0-18715 GCA_004024945.1 Uropsilus gracilis | reverse complement strand
TTCTTAAAATAAAACAACGGCTTAACTTTTTTTCTGGAAAGAATTCCACCAGTCAGAGCTTTTAGGATAAGGGCCTGGAGCGCCATCATCGTGGGCTTGAGACATCGATTATCAGACTCGTTAGAATGCAGCTGCCAAGGCCAAAGCCAAGGCAGAGGCTTCGGGGCCAGAGAGACGCTTTTAATTCCTCTGTAGGACTGGGCAGGCAAGACAGCCAGGAGCGCGTGCCAGCAGTGGGCCCCACGGACGCTCAGTTAATGCTCACCACAGCCCCGTGAGGTGGGTATTTTTAAGCTCTCAAAATGGAGCACTTACATCTGGGCAATTATGGCTTCTTCTCTCCCTGGGTAATTACTGGAGCAGAGCTTTGTGGAGTGTGATGCAGCTCGGTTCCCAGCATTGGTGGAAAATTTGGAAACAGCTCAACGGCCCTCACTTTCCATGGGTCACCAAACGCTGGCTGTGAGGAAACCCAATGGAATGGGCACACCCCTGACCAAACGTCCAGGGCGCCTTTGAGACGGTCAGCAACACCCGCACCCAGGGACCCTGCTGCTCCCCCAAGGGGCTTCCCCATCCACTTGCTGCCCCCAGTTCTGGTCTCCAGTACCATGTGTGGGATCCTCTAGGGCTTGGGGAAGTGGAGATCCTCCACACACCCCCTAGCCCCGACTTGGACACTCTCTGCCTGGCTGTGTCGGTGTCCCCACTAGAGAACTGACAGTCCCTCCTTCGATTGTTGTAGCCAAAGGTTGAGTGTCCCCGGGAGAGACACTGTGATGGAGGAGAGGTGGGTGGCGATGCAGGACAGGCAGCAGAAAGCATGGGTCTGCTTCCTACTCTCCACTTCCAGTCAGGCTATAGAGGACCTCCCTGCCCCCCAACTTTCCTTTCACTGCCCCGCTCCTCCCTCTGCGTGCTGTCCCCTTCACCCCCGTTCCTGAACTGCAGGGGTGCAACACTGCTTTCCATTTGATGAAGGCCCAGCGCCTGCCTCCCCAATGCCACAGAGCCGGTCAGTGGCAGCCAAATCCCAAGGAACAGGTCCAGGCTCTTAGGCTGCACAGCCCTGCCTACAGCACGCTTTCATTCGCCCATCATAGTGTGTCTCATGCACATGCCTGGGGTCTCAATAAAAACCAGGTGCTGACTCGGAAGGAGGGCAGCGGGGGCCTGGGGCCCTGGATTTCTCCCTGTGCTCAGGGGAGGGCAACGTGCTGGTCCGCAGACCACACTTTGAGTAGCCAGACTGTTGTGCTTCCCAGGGAACACTGTGTGCAGCATCGCTCTTAATCCGTGCCAGCCCGATATCTCCATGTCTTACGCTTGAGGAGATCAATTCCAGAGAGTGGGCATGATGTATTTGAAGCTCCTGGGTAGCCGGCAGCCTCAAGGAAATGGAGCCAGGTGCTGACTAGGAGCCCGAGACCTGGATTTCCAGGCTGCTTGACTGCACCAAGTGGTCGCTGGTTTGGCTCTGAGCATCTGCAAACCACTCCCTTCCCCCCCAGGTTCAATGTCAACCACATCCCTTCCTGGCGAGCAGCCTTGAAACTGTGGTGACTGCCCTAGTATCCTCAAGTCCCATTGTTCCTGGCCTAGTGAGGTGCCCCAGCAAAGCGGAAGACCTCAGAGACTCTGCGTGGTGGCAGCGGCGGGTGGAGGGCACACACGTCCCAGCAGTGCTCGTATCTCCTCGCGTGGAATCCAGCGTGCTTGTGGGCTGTCCTTGGTGGTGGAAATGGGCCGCATCAATTATACATTGAAATGAAAGCAGCTGCTGCATTCTGCCAGGAGGTGGTGATGGAGGAGATGGTAGGCGCCTTTGCTGGGAACTTTGGGCCAGGCCGAGGGCACCAGGAGCACTCGAGAAGGGTGGGCAGGTGCAGGGGAGGTTCTGGGCTTCCGACCCGCAGGGACACACACTTCCTTCCTGGGGTCAAAGTTTGCTGGACTTTGCCAAAGCACCAACATACTCCACGTTGGACCAGGAAAGAAATGGAAAGGGTGCAATGGATGAGTGATGACGTCAGCTCCCCTATCCCTGAGAATATCAGGTGCAGGGTGAGTGGTCAGTCCACCTGCTGGGCAGCTGGGGGAAACAACCCCATGGACACTTGACCAGATCCCCCCAGCTGACCTGTACAGCTAGGGACCAGGGTGCTGCCTGTGGAGCTGCAGTCTCAGATTCTTCCTCCTGCGTCACCTCTTTGCCTTTTCATGGACCGGGTCATGTCTGATGTTTCTTAAGCCAGACAAAGGACTTAGGATTTTAAACAGGTGGCAGCAGGACACTGGACTCGTTCCAGGGGCTAACCACTGAACAACGCAAAGTGGCAGGCCTAAGGGAAAGATGCACATTCTAACGGCTTGTCGCCCCTTCTGGGCCTATTGTAGGATGTTCTGAGGCCACCCTGTCCTGGAGCTACAGCACGCCTCACGTGCTACACCTCGTGTGACTTCTTCCCCTCCGCGAGCGTGGCAGCGTGAGCGTGTGAGCTGTCTGTCCAGCCCTTCACCTTTCAGCTTCTTATTTCCTTCTCCAACAAAGCAGAGTTGACATCTCCTCTCCACCAGCCAGGTCCCACACCTGGCACAGGTTACCCAAAGAGCAACGCCTTAAGTCTCTGCTTTCAGCGGCGAATGTTCTGAGTGCTTCTGCAAAAAACATGAATCCTATTACAGCTACGCTTTCTAGAGCAGTGCAATCAAAGTGTCGATCTCCTTCCACAGGAAGAGCTTTTGGGATAATAAGAATTTACATAAGTAAATCAGCACCGTGTTAGCTTCCCCTGAGAGTCCCCCGGGGGAAACAGAAAAGTCTGCTACAGCTTGTTGTGTGTGCTTAATAAGGCAGTTGGTTGAGTTTCTGCATGAAGTCCTGTCTCATCAAGGACTCAACCATAATTGTAGGCTGCTAGTCTGCTGGCCAAGTATTGAGTGACTTAAGCCAGAACATTCTAGACACTGGGCACAAGAGTAAAATAGTATTGATGCATGATAATGCAGTAGCCTGGACCTTTTCTTCCTTGTGGTATATGGGTCTACAAATGCAAATACAAGCCCAGGTTGGGATAACTCCCACCCTAGCCAAGATACAGAGTTATTTCATTATTCCAGTAAACTCCCTCCTACCTTTTTTCCTACATTGTCTTATGAGGTAATAGGAACTCTGACCAATGGGATACAGCTAATAGGTGACAGATTTGTAATCATCTTTACCTGCCATCCTGAACTGCTGACAGTCATGAGAATGCAGACAGGATGGGGGGAGGGTCAACTCAGACCACCACAGTGCAGATGAAGGCAGTGTCTTAGGGATAGAGGGGCTTGGGCCCCTGAGGAGGTACAGAGGAAAGCTGAGTGGGACTAGATTCCAGGGCAGTCCCCGGAAATTCTCACATCTAACTGCAAAGGATTCTGGGAAGTAAACCCACCACTTGGGCCTCTCCTACAAAATAGGAGCTGTGATTGACGGTGACCGTGACTGTCTATGCCACAACTATGAAGTGACATCTGGTTTCTTTGTTATTAATTTTGGAAACAGATCAAATCTGGCTTGGAGTGGCCGAGTCTGGGACATGCTGACCATGCTGACTGTCCATCAGGCTGTGGGGCTGCCTCTTTATACCTGTTTCTGCTTCCGGAGCCACTGGGAGGAGAGACCCCTGGTGTCCTGTGTTGTTTGCCCCACAGTCAGGTATGATGGCAGAGGGCGGGTCTTGTGGTCTGTGAGGCGCCGGAAGATGGCTGGTCCAACAGATCCACCTCTGGCCCAAAGGCCTTACCTTCATGGTGCAGGCAGCCAGTGACCTTCCTGCTGTCGCCATGCAGGCCCCCTGTGTAGGGCTCGGTGTGGCCTATGCCAAGAACACTCCAAGCCTGGGTCCCTCCGTATTCCCTAGGAGCTTTGAGTTTACATACTTAAAACAAGTGTGACTTTATAATGGCTTTAATAATGACTTTTGATTTAATCATCAAAAAAGGCATTCATATTTAATGTAGTTTTTGTATAAGTAAATTTGGAGAAGTCCTAGGAAATCCGGCCCACTTCTAACATTTGGACAGAAAAGAGCAGGATTATGGATGATATTTAAGCGTCTCAATCAGGGTCCTGGCAAGAAATAGATGGCATAGCCAGGCTGAACATTTTCAGAATTTGGTAAAGGAACCCACTGTTCTTTGGAATAGCAACATCGCTGCTGGAGGGTTGAACTGCTGGAGGGTTGTTCCCAGACCCAGGAGAGCCTCTTGGCCTGCAGGGCAGGGCAGGGTGGGCCCTGGGGCAAACAGCAGCTTTCAGCACTCCATCCCACTCTCCACCAGTCCTCAGCCAGCATCCCTTGTTAGCAAGTTCCAGTCAGGGCCCAGGGCCTAAAGCCTACCCCTCCCCCCCCAAGTATCAGCCTCCAGGGACAGAGACTGTATCTAGAGAGGCACATGGACAGATGGACAGATGGGCAGATGGACAGATGGACAGACGGAAGGCATCTAGCACAGTGCATGATGGAGCACGAAAGCCAACACTCCCATAGTGCTTGCTTTATGCCAGGAATTGTTCTAAGGATTTGTTCGTAGGCTAACTCAATCCTTCCTCAGGATTAGCTGTACTCTGAGGACATGTCAAGTGAGGTGCAGCGTCCCAGGCATTCCAAGCACCATTTGCTGGATGGGATGAGAGAGGAGGTGGGTTTGCACTGGAGCTCATGGGATGATGAGGACAAGTTTCTGGGAAATGCACAGCAGAGGAGCAACAGCTCTCCTGGATCAAAGCGCACCGCTTATCTTGGGAGTCAACAATGGGCCGTGGGGTGTTGTGCGTGTGGCAGGAAGGAGGGGAGGAGGAAGGGAGGAAGGCTGTGCATGTTCAGACAGGACTGAGATGAGGAGGAATTTGGCCTTACTGCCCCAGCCAGCTTTCTGTCATCATGCCCTCTGAGAAGCCCAGGTCCAAGCAGGAGGCCGGGGAGATGCTTTATGCTAATGGTGGTGTCGTTACCATGCAACCTATATGCCTAGTGTGTTTATGCCCATCAGCACTGGTGGCCACCACAGTCCTGCAAGGTGGACAGTATTGTCCTTTAAAAAAAATGAGGAACTTGAGGTCCAGAGAGGTTAAGTTACTTGCCTCAGCTCACACAGCTCCTTGGTGCCAGATATAAGACTCAATTCCAAACCCAGCAAGTGTCCTATTAGCCTATATCGCTTTCCGTGTCAGAAACAGATGTACAAACTGCTGATGGGCAAAACACTAGAACAGACCGTGTGCCTAACTGATGGGTGGAGGGGGGAGGGTTAAGGTGGCCTGGCATAGTTCCAGGGGGAAGGCAGTATATCTTGAACTTTGAAGGGTGAGGAGGTTTACTGCTATTGGAGAAGGGAGAGGACCATTCATGGGGAGGGGAACCGTTACAGGTGCAGGCGTGGAAGTGGGGTGCACATGGTTTATAGCACAGTCCAGGTTAGAGCAGAGAGACGGTGAGGGGGACACTGCAATGAAAAGTTCAGGGGCTGAAACTTTGAACGGGCTTCCATGGGACGTAGGCATCAGCTCAAGTTCTTCAACAGAAAAGCGACACTGAAAGCAGCGATTAAAGAAGATTAAAATCCAAGGTACACAGTTCACTCCCCCACCCCCTGCTTCCTCCAGGACTGAAGAATGCGTTTGGTTCAACCAGATAAGTCAGGTATTAGTAGGCAGCTCCAAGCTCTGTCCTTGTCCCCGTGTCTCCTTCAGCGCTGGGCATCTTGGGGGAGTACACTGTCTTTGCAAACGTAGTAACACTTAAAGTGATATTTTCCTTTTTCTGACAGTAGATGGAACTATTGCTTGTATTCACTTCCTGGTGAACCACTGCCCCTAAACCTCTGAGCTAGAGAAGGGAACCCTGTTGCTTTGACAAAGGAGATGGTGAAGGCTGGAGGGAGACCCCTGACTTCTGGCTGTAATCCGGCCCCACCCTCAGCTGGGGCAGAAAGAGGAGGATCTGACCTGCAAAGCTCAGAACACGGGCGCCTGGGATGGGTCCAGGGTGCCAAGCTTTGTTTAGACCCCCGTGGATGAGCTCCTCTGCCAAGGCATGTGACAGCCAGGATGCTGACCATAATTTGGTTTTGCACAATATTGTCAAGTCAGCCTCAATGAGCCACCCCAAGGCTCAAAGGATGAGCAAGTGGAGAAGGGTAAAGGCAGTAGCTGGGATATGAGGGGGCCCCTGAGATGCCCCAGTAGGTGACAGTCTGAGGCCATGGTTATCACATGTCCATCAGCTGTGCGGCTCTGTGCTGGCACAGGGAGGCTGCTAAGCGTACCTACTCTTCAAGGAACCCTTCTCGGACACAAAGATCAGTCCCACTTGGGAGTGGGTGCCTTACCTGCACCCCACAGCCCCATGAGCTTATGCTGAGCGTGCTACTCCCACACAGAATTGTCATTTGTCAGTTTATCTGCCTCCCCTGCTCATGAATCATCACATGGACGTGAATTTTTAAAAAAATCTGATCATTCAGGCAAGTGGGGTAAGTGATTTAAATCCAGCAAAGGGAGTAACTTTGAGTTGCCTGGAGAGCATTTGCTTTCCTATGAGAAGTGATCTACCAGACGTCCTCCAGATGCTCTGAAACCTGCCAGCTTATGTATTTATGGGCTCCAGAATGATTGTGGATTCTGGGAAACTGTAGCCACCAACAGGCTGATGGAGACCCAGTCATCTGGGACAGACTGGATGGTGGGATGGAGCTAGGAGGAGGAAGCGCCTGTCACCTTTGACCTGCTCAATTGGGGGGGGGGGTAAAAGAGTGCAGTCAAGTTCCCAGCAGCCCTTGTTCTCTGAACATTGGGAGAAGATGATGATGACCATAACCCTGGAAATGTTGTCCCTCCTTCTTTTGATCTGCTTGCATGGTGGCATCAAGCTCCAGGTGTGCAGACTTGACCAGTGTGACAGCACAGGATTTGAAAGGGAAAAAGGACAGATGAATGGCCACCCCCAGGTTGGTAGGCCTCTGTGGATCATCATATAAAGAATCCCATTTCCCTCTTCCCTCCACATAATCGCAATTCTTCCTTGACCTCTTTGTTCTTGTATCTGGTTCTGGAAAATATTCTTGAGGCCTCCGGACATTCATAGTCTGACTGCATAGGTGTTGAAAAACGCAACGCCACATTCTATTCTCCAATGCTAAGTTTGCTCTAATTATGTTGGCATAATGAGTTGACACAAGACAAAGTGGCCACACACTCATACCAGGCAGTCATGGTTTCTAAGCAACAAACTAAAAACTGTTAAGTAGGTCTTGTTTGTGCCTGAGTTTATGTGTATCAAGAGCTATAGTCATTGTTGGACGCGGATGGGCATTTAGTGTATGTTGATTTCTTCTTAGATGCTATTCCAATGTAGTCACTGAACAAAGAGCGTGAGAGTTGCTGGTGTTCTCAAAATTGTTTCATGGAGTTAATTTGAAGAGGAACTAATCTTGTCCATTTATGCTTGCCAGGTAGTATGTGCTGTGCTTTGAGTCATAATATTTGCTGGGAGTTGCATAGAATAGCCATTCTTAAGCTCAGCCTTAATTCTATCAAGTCCTCCTGTTGTCTGTCACCTGAGTGATGTGAAAGGACATATATTATTTCCATTTTACCTTTCCTAATAGAGGCCCAGAAAGGAAAAGACACATGTCTTCACTCGCTCCGCGAGCTAGGGTCAAGACAAGAATTCAGCCCACATCAGTCCATTGTGTTGTGTAGGAGGTTTCTGGCTTGAATCTTGAGTCCCCACAGTGGGTTCTCTCAAAGATGGAATCCAGAATGTTCTTGGATGTCTGGGGTATATATTATCCTTCCCTAAGAGCCTAGCATCAAACTGATGTTGTCTTGGATCTCTGGATCAAGATGTGGGAGGGAATAAGATTAGATTCTCCTCCTCATGGTCGACACTGCTTGCCAGCTACTGGTGGTCTGTTAATATGTGTTGATGAATGAGTGAAGGAGTGAATGAATGAATGAGTGAGTGATTCTGACTGACTCCATTCACAGTCAAGGCTTCCACTTACCAGATGAACCGAAGCATATTGGTCTCCATTACCCAAGACTCAGGAGATCATTTTGTTGTGAAATAATACTTTTGCATGTTGCCAGAGAACTATAAGCTCTCAATGTTCAAATTGTTGTTCTCAGTAATTACATGGTTTCACAGGGAGAGAAACCAAGCTACCCCCACTTACAAAGCAGTGATCTCTGTAAGTGAGGCAGGAGCAGGGGCAGGTGTTAAGGTGAAATAGGTGGCCATGATACCAAGCAGTTCTGTGTCCAGAGAATGCACTCAGGGTGCTGGGCATTAGAGATGCTGATGTGGCCTCTTGAGAAGAGATGTCCAGACATTCAGATGCCAGCTCAGTCCAGTTCATCGTGAATGGCAGCCGTTCTAATGCTAACTCTGAGGAGTTCTGGGTCTTTGCGGCCACCTCTATTGATAGCTGGGTCTCCAAATACGGTCCTTGTCTAATGGACACCCTTTGAGAGCCCTGCCTTGTGTGCCTGCAAGTTGTGCCCAGATGTAAGGTTGGCCAATCCGTTTGCTGGCGGACAGGCACTCACGCTCACCTTTGTCTCTATTCGTTACACATTTCTTCTGTTTCTTCTCTTTTAGAATAAATATTCATCAATTCCTTGCCAAGAGCCAGGTGCACTGGCAGATGTAAAATGTTTTCTTCATGGTGGAAAAGTCACACTCAGTGGGGCTGGGTTCTTAGCGGGGCAGATTTTATCAACAATTCACTGGCATTTTTTTTAATAGCTCAGTGATGACAACAATTTAATATTGCATATAAGACATCAGTATCTTTTAAAAGTCCATTTCTGTACCTTTTGTTTGGATGATTAAGATAATCTGCTTTCTCCCTTCTGCCTGGGGAAAGGTAAAAGGGGGGGACTTTCACCCCTCCTTCCCCTCCTATGACTCAGGGGATACCTTTGATGGTTAAATAATCCTTGATTCAATCTTCTGTTTCCCTACCCCTTACTCCCTCCTCAGTGGTCTTTTAAAGGGGAAGGGGTGAATTGTATAAAGAATCCATCTATATCCATGGATGGAAGTTATATTGCGTACCTGGCCCCACTTCTTTTAGCAATTACCCTGGGTCAGTGATTTTGGAGCTCTGAAACACTGATGTCATTATTACCTGAGGGTGCACTTGTTAAGAGCTTGCTGTTTCCCCCTCTGGAACCACAAGGTCACACAGACAGTTGTGCATCTCATTTAACACTGTCCCCTCAGCTCTCGGGTGGGGCTAGGTGAATGGAGTGAAGTGCTAGAAATATTCCTGTTAACCCACACTATGGGGTATTATTCAGCCCTAAGGAAAATACAATATTGTCATTTACAGAAAAGTGGAAGGAGTTGGAGGGAATGTTGTGCAGAAAAGTCAGTCAGAGCAACAAAGACAGTATTGGACATCCACACTGCAGATGATCCAACACAGCAAAAATATTTATAAAAACTACAAAATTAGTGAACAAAGTGAGGCTTCGGAGGGCAAGAGGGAGGGAGAAAGGACCAGAAGGGGGTAGGAGGGAGTGGAGTGGTGGAATAAATATCAGCAAAAAAAACTCTTGGAAGAATAAATAAGTAGACCAGAAACAATGAGTGTAATAAAAACATTTCAGTTAGATTGAATATGTTGAGAAAGGAGTTGCTTCCTTTAAGCCCCAGAGCACACAGGCCAGGGAGTTGGAGCAGCTTTCCAAGCTGCTTGTTGAAGGAGCTGATGATAAACCTGTTACTGACAGCTTAGTCGAGCACCTGAGATAAGTTGATGAGGGCATTGAAAAATGAAAGATTTGATCCAGTGATCCCTCTTTTGGGAATCTCACCAAAGGATACAAAATCGTTAATTCCAAAGGACATTTGCACTCCTGTGTTTATCGCAGCACTGTTTACAACAGCCAGGACATGGAAACAACTCAAAATGTCCTCAAACTGAACGAATGGCTCAAAAAGTTGTGGTCTGTTTACAGAATGGAGTATTACTTAGCAATCAAAAAAGACAAACTCATGTCATTTGTGGCAACATGGATGGAGTTAGAAGGAATTATACTTAGGAAACAAGCCAGAAAGAAAAAGATAAATGGCAGATGGTCTTATTTATATGCAGATATAGGGAAAACAAACAAAAAGTTTAAAAAATAGTCAAAATTAACAAACTGCTAACTGAAACATAGAGCAAGGGAGGGGGAGGGAGGGTGAATTGGGGAGAGGGAGGGTGAATTGGGGAGAGGGATGAGCACAAGTGAATAGGATGATGGTTCACAGGTGACTTGGTGGTGGGAGAAATTCGGGGTATGCAACAAAGCAAGACAAT
This sequence comes from Uropsilus gracilis, assembly GCA_004024945.1. Taxonomy (NCBI): domain Eukaryota; kingdom Metazoa; phylum Chordata; class Mammalia; order Eulipotyphla; family Talpidae; genus Uropsilus; species Uropsilus gracilis. Next base: position 8,356 of record PVHY01025162.1, on the reverse strand, counting down.
GTATTAATTAATCAATTAATATATTAATTAATAAAAAGTTTTAAAATGAAAGTGGAGAAGGAAGATGAAAGTAAAAGTGGGGCAGGCTGGGGAGAGACTCAAGAGCCCCTGCCCAGTTTACCACAACTTTTATTGAGAAGCTTATCAATATATGACATAGTGTGCACATTCATTCCCAGGACAAACAGCTCCCACACACGGAAAGGCAGTCTTCCAGAACCGTTTCCCAGGCTGAGCCATCTTTACAGAGGACAGAGTATCAGGGGATGGCAGGCAGCTGGAGGCCCTGCCTTGGCCAAGTGTCTCCCACGAACGTGTGAACTAGTCTGCATTTAAGCAGGGCAGGCCGCTATGATGACAGCTTGTGCCAGAGAGTTCCCAACATAAACCCAAGGTCAAAACACAAGCAACAGGTGTAGGGTGTGGGTGCTCCGGAGAAGGTGGCCAGGTGGAGAGGCAGGAAGCACGGGGCACCGTGGCTTCCCTACCAAGTGTTGGAGTACAAATTGCAAAACGAAAACAGTATGGCCATGACTGACACCCCGAACCCCGACCTCAGACCCCTTGCATGAGGAAGCTTGTCTTCACACAGATTCTGCTGCTGCTGATGCTCACAGGGTTGCTTAGCCTACCATCTGCCTTCACCTGCAAAACACAGGTTCAGAGGTAAAGTTGGCGAGAATTTCCAGACGAAGGGAGAGAGCTTGATGCCTCCAGCCTTCGGGGCTCTGGGCCTTCCTGGGTAAGCGTCTGAGGACCCACCACGCTGGCCCTGCCTGGCCTGTAGTAAGTATCCAACAAATATTTGGTTTACAAGTGCACACACGTGACTGTAGCATAGGCCTCTACCATGACCCAAAGCTCACTGACAGAACGGATCTGTTCATCTCACAGATAATCTGGAAAACTTCTAGTCGACGCCATATGAAACTGCTTTCTTAGATGAGATTTGTTAACAGCTGCAACACGGAGCAGAGTTGAGTGTCATGAACGTTATCATCTGAAAGACGGAGAGAAGGTGCTGGAGAAGGGTGTGGGAGTGGCTGGACCTTGAAGGGCTCATGGGGGGAAGCTCGTGTCTACAGAGGAAAGATGCCTTGTCACAGTGTGCAATGAATTGAATTAACAAGCACTCTGGTTCAGATGAGCAAATCTGCTGAGGCAACATGACTTCGAAAGTCAGGGGGCTGTTCAGAGGGGCCCTGCCATCCTGTGTTGATGCCAAGATGAAGAAAGGCCCTTAAAGAGATGGGAGACAACCTGTTCACACAGGACAGGTGGGGAAGAAATCAAACGACAGGTGCCTGAGTCCACCTCCATGTTTTTTTGGGGGAGGGACTCAGGTTGGTGACATCTCTGAGTCTCTTGTGAGTGCAGGGCCCAGTGCTTCTTGGGGAGCCACAGCGAGGGGTGTTTTTGACCCCATGGCCATCTGGGACAGCACGCTCCCACCACCACATCACCGCAATCTGGTAAAACTCCACTTTTTGGAGATGTAGCATTACATGCACTTGTTCTGTAGTTCAGTGCGGATGCTGGTGATGTTTCAGCCAAGGTGAACCCCTCCCGCTGTGGCCGAGGCTGCCAAGGCACCCCCAGACCTGCATGAAGCCTGTCAGCCCCCATTCAGGACAAGGTCTTGTTGATAAGGATGGTGCAGAGTTCCACTGGGCGTGAATGCCATCTTCATGTCTTCACAGGGTTCATATGCTAATTGGGTTTTCCACCATGTGCTAATTGGCACAAATTCAGGCAGCCTGCAGGGCTTAGGAGGAGAGAGGCCCTGCAGAGAGGAGGCTGGGAACTGGTCGAGGAGGACAGCTGCTCAGATGTACCTGAGACCCTGTGGCCACAAGCAGCGATTCACCCTCTTTTGCCTCGTCTCCGGCTTCAAAGATGTGAGGAGAGAGGCTGTGGACCTAGGCTGGTAGATGCTGGTAACACAGGGCAGGGCAGGGTGGGGCAGTGTCCCTTGGTGACACTTGGGTCTCCTGTGGCCTAATTCCAGCTCTAAATGACACCTGTTGATTAAGAGAGCTGAGAGAATTGGATGCACACGGCGCCTATCTCTTCATTTGGCCGGCGTTTCTCCAGCGCCTGTTGAAGATGGCAGGCACGGCGCTAGGTTTTGAAGGGTTGAATGGGTTTTGAAGTGAAGCCCATCAGTGTTGAAGTCCTCAATTCCCCCAGACATGAAAACATGGTGGTTAGAAGGACGGACCCCATTCAGAGACCTGAGGTGCTGGAGGAAGGTCATTTTACCCCACAGAGTTTGGGGGAGATCCGAGTTGTCATGGCAACAGATTAGCTAGAACTGGAACTAGGTGTGAGCGCCCCAGCTGTGGGCACTGCTGTCGCCTCTTCCTGACTTTTCAGTGACCATTTTCCTGGCTGGAGAAGAATCAGCAGATGGAAGGAGGCAGCTGGGCAGGGGGAGCGGGAGGGAGACGTGCTCCGTTTATATAGGACAATGAGCAAAAAAAGCAGCGCACACCATGGACCCTCAGTAGATGCCAGGCCCTTGCTACGCATTAAGGTCTCATCTCTGCTCCTTGTGCTAAAGCCAAGTGACTGGTGGTGTCCCCCCCCCCCCACCCCCCGGAGGCAAGGAGCCCGAGGCTATAGATGAATTGCCCAAGGAGGCAGCAGAGCTGAGTGAGAATCTGCATTGTCTGATGCCTATGACCAGGCTCTCCTGTGCCAAATTTGGTTTTGAAATGCAGACACAGGGTCCTGGGAGTGTGGTGGGGACCAGGGGGGTGGGGAGGGTGATGACTGAAATGCAGATTCTTCGGTGCAGCTCCAGACCCCCTGAATCAGAATGTCCGAGGGGGGCCCAAGTGTCAAAACATGAAAGGAGCTGGGAAGTTGCTTGGTCTGAGCAAGGCCTGGAGAGGGGTCGTGGTCCAGCTCTCAGGGCTAGTTGGGATGAGGACCAGCTTAGAGGTGCAGAGTGGGATGCGCACAGGGGACCAGAATAAGAGGGTGATCCAGCCACTGAAACTTGTCCTTTGTTTCCTGGTGCCCCTAGCAGAAAAGAGGGAGAGAGTGAAGACCTCACGGGTACTTATATTTTCTCTCCAGCATTCCTGCCTGCTAGGCCAACCCACTTCCCAGCCCGGTCACCAGGGTAACCATCACCCCCACCTTGACAGTCAAGTGTGTACGCAGCTTCTTGCACCCACATCCAGGGCCGTGGGACCTAGCCCTGTCATCAGCCTCCTGCTACCTCTGTAGACAGCAGATCGTCAGACCATCAACTGCCTGCTCTCTGCACCTGTCACTCCGACGTGGCTCTGCACATACCCCCTCCCCACGCTCCCCACATATCGTGCGCTTCTGCTCTCGCCCACTGCCTCCCAGGAGACAGATGTACAATTTGCTCTCAGCTTGTATGTATCACCACCTCTGGAGGGAGGAGTCTGCTCTCAAGGAAGGTCCCACCCAAAGCATGGCCCACGGGTGAGTAAAACACCCCCTCCAGAGGCAGGGAGCCATGGCAGTGAACACCCGCTCCCCCCTCCAGAGACAGCTGAGGGGGTGGCTGAAGTTTCAGAAGTTTCCAAAGTGATGGTGAGAAAGCAGGGCTGAGGCTACCAGGGAGGAGGACTGTGGGGACGCTGGAAGCACAGAGCCTGTTGTAACAAGGAAATTGGGGTGGGGAGCGTCACCATGCACCTCAAGGCTGATGGAGCTGTGACCCCACTAGAGCGGTTTCATGAGGTCAGGCTGCTGGGGCCTTGGAGATCCCAGGAGCACTTTAAAAAGACCAGTTCCATCCGGTTCCTCAGACCCATGATTATATTAGCCCATTGGGATAATCTAAAGTGAGTCCTCATCTCCAAATCCTGAAACTAGGCACAGCTTCAAAGTTCCTTCTGCCACAAAAGGTAACATAATCACAACTTCAGGGGATTAGGATCTGGACATCTCTGGGAGAAAAGTCTTCTGCCACTTTTAATCATCAATAGATTCAGCACAACCTGGATAATCATTTGGGAGTGGGGACACTGGCCTGGTGATAACAGCACTGAGTGCTTATAATGTACAAGAATTTCTCGAAGCACTGTTTGTATCTCATTTAATTCACACCACTGTTTGGCCAAGCGCTACTATGATTGTTCCCATTTCAGAGATGAGTAAAGTAAAGGCAGAGTGACATCTCTGGCTCTCAGTAGGAAGTAGCAGAGCCAGGATTCAAACCCAGGTAGTGGGGCTCCAAATTTCATGTGCACAAACACTGTGTTACTGTTGAATGAACAAATGAAGCGAATATATCTGGTTTCCTTCAGCACTGCGCACACAGCCCAGATTCAGATTCATTATCTGTCGGTTGCATGGTGTCACAGCTCTTCTGTTTTCACAGGGTTCCTGTGAAGCCACCTGAAACAGGCTGTTAGGGAATATTTCCACACAAAACAGGACTGCACCAATTGTTCCCCATGCCTCCCTCCTCGGCTAGGCCAGGGGCTCAATGTCACTGGCAGAGCTGGGGCTGGGCCTCAGGTTTCCTGGCAGCCGAACTGGGCTGGTAACTATAGCAGTTCCAGATTCCAGTTATCAGACTGAACATTTTCCCTTCTCAACCTCCTGCTGCAGCGAACATCCAAGTAATGTCTGTGCTTTCAATTGCTCATTAAAAATGCCAGCAAGCCTCAGATGATGCTGTTGCAAAATCCAAACAGAAGACAGTTCTTCTGAGCTGAAACAGAGGACAATTTACAAGCAGTATTTAGTATCAGCGACAGACCAGAAGGGAAACAAGAATTTCAAACATTGAAAGAAAATGGAGGCTGCAAAGTATTTGCTGAGGATAAGCACCTCTCCTCCAGCTTTACCTGCTCTCCATCATCATCTCCTCAAGCTGCTCTCCTATTTCCCCTTCATTCCTCCTTTGTGGAGTGGGACTCAGAAAACCTTCAGCTGTGGGGTAGCCACGGATCAATTTTGTTTTTCAATGCAGAGTTAATGTTGAAAAGAAGAACTAGCCTGGTTCAGTCACTGTGGAAAGCTGTGTGGAGGACCCTCCAGCTACTAAAAATGGAGCTACCATTCTCTCCAGCTATCCCACTTCCGGGAATCTACCCAAAGGATACAAAATCACTCATTCAAAAGGACACCTGGACTCGGGATGTTTATTGCAGCACTATTTACAATAATAGCCAGGATATGGAAACAACCCAAATGCCCCCAAACAGATGAATGAGCCAGAAGGCTGTGGCCTAAGTACACAATAGAATATTATTCATCAATCAAAAAAGATAAACGTACATCATTCGCAGCAACATGGATTAAGCTAGAAGGAATCATGTTAGCAGAAATAAGCGAGAAAGAAAAAGAGAAATACTGGATGGTCTCACTTATATGAGGAATATGGGGAAAACAAACAAACGGACAAGAAAAAATTTTAAACTGTCAGCAGAACTGAAGCACAGAGCAAGAGAGGGGAGGAGGGTAAAACTGGGGGAGGGGGAGGGTACAAGAGTTATTAAAGATGGTTCACGGGTGATAAGGTGGTGGGAGAACCTCAGGGTAGATGATGATGTAATATATATAAATGCAAGTACAATCAATTTGAAAAAATAAAAGAAAAAAAAGAAAGCAGAGAGTGTGAGGAGAGGAGTTGCTTTGGCAGATATTTGGACATGCAGCATAACCCTAGGGGTAAAATCAAGGCAGCCCGGGCACAGGAAGTGGTCTACACCAGCAGAACAGCAATGAGAATGCAGGGGCAGAGACCTGTGCCTACCGAGACTTGGCCTGACAGAGACGTCATGAAACACCTGCAATGGAAAGATGGATTACTGGGTTGGGGCTACTGGAAAGCCCATTCTCTGGGACCAGAAAATGATATGATGCTTCTACTTGCCTGGTATTGGAGAGGAACTCCAGGTGAATTAACTCTTGGATAACTGTGATAGGTAAGAATCTGAAGCTACCTAGGGGAAACTGTAGGAGAATATCTTGTGCTTGTGGGGAGGAAAAGATTCCTCAACGAAAACCATAAAGCACACTCCACAAGGCTAAAATGTGGCTACATTAAAATGAACGGTGTAGGATGGCAAAGACCAAGAGAACAGGGTGCGTGCAAGATTGGGAAACATATTCGCCATTTCCAAGTCTGACAAGGGATTAGTATTCGGAATATAGAAGAAACTCCTTTAATTCATTCAGGAAAAAAAATAGGAAATAGAAAAATTGACAAAAGATGTAGATAGGTTTCATAGGAGACAGTCTTCAATGTTTTGAGCATGGAAAAATGATAAACTACTAATTATCAAAGGAATATAAATGAAAGTCATAGTGCCTGCTTATCAATATCAAATCGATCTGAACTAGGACATCAGGTAATATTGCAAGTTGGCTGATAAATAGGGGAGAAAGGAATCTTCCTGTCTTCATGTGGTTGGAGTGCAAACTGGCAAAGTCAATGGAGGAGCAACTTGGCAGAAAGAAGCTAGCGGGAGGGAGACTTCTGCGTTTTTAAGGGCCACGCAGATATCACCTTTCCAGCACTGTCTGTGGTAGCAAGTTGCAGCTGGGAACCTAACTGTCTAGTATTAAGGAACTGGTAAGTATTCAAGGAACGTGTTGCACACGCAAATCCAAAGCCAATAGGGAGGGAATAACCCTCCGGGTTTATACAGTCTTACAGATTCCCAAGACATGGTGTTGAGGGAATAATAAGCAACATACGAGTCCTTAGCACCACACCTTTCAGGTATATGAAAAACACACCAACTGAAAACAAGCAGTGTAGGCGCTGGCACGTGTCTGAAACACAGAAGGAGCAAAGGAGTGTAGAGAAGGGGGAGTGTGGAGAGGGGACACCTGGACAATAATCACTAAAATGAGAGGGGCCTCGCTGACCGAGCCTGGAGAATGTGGCCTCACAACTCCAGTCCCTGAGGGCCGAGAACCCGCCCCATCTTGCTTCCATCTGTCCCAGTCTTGGCAGAATTCACGCGGCGTCCAGAGCGAGGCTTCTCCACGCTGGACCCGCCTACTTCTGCCACCCACTGCGCCAACGCACTTCCCGAACCCGATCCGCTGGGCACAGCTCCAGACGCGCCCGAGCTTCGAGGTGGCCTCACTCCTATTTCTCTTTCATTGCTCCTCACCATTCAGGCTAAGTGTCTCCTCTCCGGGATTCCTTTTCTGGCCGCTGCCCTTACCCAAACGACAGCGTCCCCAGGACAGTCCACGCACACCTGCCGCGCGACCTCCCGCACAGCCACGCGGCGACGGCTTCTTTTGGGCACACACTGTCCCCTCTGGGCCAGAGCTGCGCCTGGGTGGTCTCGGCTGCGGCAGGGCCCCAGAGGCGATACCACCAAGTGCAAGGTGCTTGCAGCGCGCGGGGCGGGCCCCCAGCCCACCGTGGCTTCTTCCACCCATTGGTTCAGCTGCTCCGCCCCCGGTCCGCCTCCGTCCCCGGCAGGGGCGGGGGGTGGCGGTGGGGGCAGGCTCTGCGCACGCGCGGCGGAGCGGGGCGGGGCGCGCGCGTTCGGGGGCGGGGCGAGGGGCGGAGGCGGGCCGGCGAGGGCGTCGTTGCGCGGCAGTTGCGTCCCGCCCGCGTGCGCCCGGTTCCCGGAGGGGGCGGGGCTGAGGCGGTGCCGTCGCGCCTCCTCCGCCCTGAACCCCGCCCCGGGGCCCGCCCGCCCGCGCGCCTCGCCCCGCCCTCGGCCCGGCCGCCCCGCCCCCCGGCCCGGCCGCCCCGCCCCCTCGGTCCGCCGCGCTTCTTCTCCCGCCGCCGGCTCGCCTCCCTCCCGGCTCCCGGGGCGGAGAGCGGGAGAAAGTCCTGCTGGTGGGCGGCCGCGGGGTTGCGCGCGTCCGGCATCTCGGGGCCGCTCCGGCCCGGGCGGCTCGGGGGCCCGGCGGTCCATGCATCCGCCGCCGCCCGCCGCCGCCGCCGCCGCGATGGATTTCAGTCAGAACAGCCTGTTCGGCTACATGGATGACCTGCAGGAGCTCACCATCATCGAGAGGCCGGTCCGCCGGAGCCTCAAGGTGCGCCCGGGAGGAGAGCTGCCCGCAGGGCGTCCGGCCGGCCAGCCGGGCACGACCCCCGCCCCTCCCCTCCCCGCGGAGGCCCGGGACCGTCTCAGAGCCGGGCTGGTCCCCTAGTCCTCCCCCGGCCCCCTCGTCACTGAAGCCGGCCCCGCCCGGGGCCCCCGCCTCTTCGCGGCCCCGGTTCTCCAGGCCTGGACCCTGGCCCAACAGGGACGCGACCCGGGCCCCTTCGGCCGCCCCTCGGACACGCCGGGCTCCCTGTCCCCGGATCCAGCCCGCCTCGGGCCCCATCCCGGACTAGCCCCCGGGCACGGCGGCCGAAGCCGGTCTTTCGGGCCAGCCC